>JAKRZM010000311.1:111208-169987 GCA_036379175.1 Heliconius cydno galanthus
GAAGTCAGGTACGTACCATATATTACTAAAGTAATAAGCCTACCCTCGTTTTATGACCTTCATAACTTTGAATTTCACTTTAGATATCTCTTCTTAGTTATCGCTGCGGTGTAATCCAGATTCTCATGTTATTCTATGTGAGTGTGAAGGCGAAAATTTTTCATGTTGTAAACGTGACTAAATAAAAGGGTGGGTAGGGTCGTTAAATAAATTGTATTTTCCTGGTTTTCAGATTTATATTTGTGTCCGTAGGTACCTATTAGCATAGTTGGGGTTGTGTTTTTCTTTTTTTATAGTTATTTGTTTATTCTTTATAAGATTTGTATATTCTCTAGAATTGGCATGTATGAAGAAATCGATGAGAGTGGTAAACAGAGATTTAGAGCTCCGTTCTCCCTGGTTAACCCGTTAAGGATTAAGCGGGAAACTAAAAATATATATTTAAAGATATATAGATACACATAAATACTGCTTTAAAGTAAGGAAAAAAGATCGTAGTATGTATATCTATCTATACCTACTTTACTTCACTCTTCTCTAATAATTAGTGTTGGGGCTGTATTTAACGACTGTCGCTAGTTAAATAGTCTAAAAACCTAAATTACGATAGACAAACCTTATAACTACATCTACAAAGTTATCCCAAGAAATGTATTTAAAAACACTTTTTAAATTTCTCCATAATTAAACTTTAATCATTGATGAAATTTGGCGAAGAATATGTTGATCTTAGCTTACATTTAGAACTCATTACCGAAATGAACGTAATGTCGCGAGACTTAACACTGGAGCTTCCAAGTGAACACGATTAATTTAGGCACTCATCTGTAGTAATGCAGGCTTGTATGAAACTAATTATACCTACGCTATGTCTTGGAGTCCTCTTCATCTAGGTATACATAATTTGTACAGACAAAGCCTAGTTAGCACAAGTATTGAATAATACCTATTCCCTCAATACTATTGAACCCCTTACTATCAAGATTGAGTGGCGGTGCTCATCGCCGCGCTTTGCCTCGACACCAGAGCTAAGAAACGGAAATATAACTTTTTTTCATTTCCTCGAGTAGAAATCGAACCCACAACCAGTTGCTTTTACAGTCACACTTTGTGCATCTTGTATTTACATAATATATTTAGTTTATATTAAAATATTATTTATAAATAAAAAAATACATAGAGTGTACCTACTTATGTATGAATTAGTTTTAACACATATTTCGTATTTTATATGCACATAAACCAAAGTGCTAACTTTTATAATCTGTGAATAACGTTTTCTTAGACAATGTTCTTTTCAGGGAAATTTACTAGACAACATTTTATGTCAAATCACGTTCCTATCATCAACCAACGAGAGTGTTTGGGCGCTTTTACATATTTTTCCATAACTTTCTTGTGAAGACTGTTATTTTTATTATGTAGCTTTTGATTTATTGCTCTTAGATGCTCTACACTATAAAAAAGCTTCCAATGTTTGCCACCCATTAAGTTATAGTATTTTAAATAGACATCAAAACGTCGTATTAAATATTCCTCTCGTGTATTTTGGGTCGTTTACGAGCAGAGATTATCCGTCTGAATCTTGTGTTATTATGTCATAAAAATACCTAAGTAGGTAAAGTTATAAAGCTTCCGTATCATTAAAGAACTTAATAAGTTAAATCTTTACTTATAATCAAATCGTAATGGATTTGTGTCTGTACATGGAAGATATATAAAAATAAAGTAATAGGACAAAAACAATGATTTTTAAAAAAATTGCCTGTTTGTTTGTGCGTTTCAATCGGCTTATAAAAAATGTTATATTATTTTTAACCACTCGAAAATATTCATAAAATTCAATAAAACAGTTTGTAGCAATAAACTGTTTTGTCGAATTAACTGAAACTTACTTTTCAATACAGGTATAGATTTTTTTCGGCTTCACGCTGTATCCCGCATACAGTGAGTAGGCAGAGAGAACCTAGTGTTAAGACTTGTTTGGAGGCATTGCGTGTATTGACTGGCCTCAATTAATTTCAGTAATTAATAAATAATATTTAAGTTTACAAGCTATATATGAACATATATGAAATACAATTTGCAGTATTAATAAAATATTTCAGTCGCAAAAAGGCAGGGCGTTAACGTAGAAAACAACTCTCAACTAATTTAAAATACGCTGAACTGGTTAATTAAGAAAAGCAGCGGCGTGTGAAATTATAAGCTTATGTGGAAACATTAATTGGTTTTAACTTGCCCCGATTATTTGTAAAGGTAGTGAGTGACACTAATATGTTAAAAAAATGTTATATTTACATTTTTTACTTAAAGATACTATATATTACTATATATTTACATTTTTTATTTAAAGATATATTATGTCATAATATATTATCATAAATTGAATGAATTACACAACTTACATATGGTTCTAGCTAGAAAAAACGACACCCAGGGTGATTAATTAGGTCATCAAGGCATATATGGTAATCATAACCATAATATTAATTAACTATATTATTATTAATAAAATATAATAACTGTATAAATAATTTAAATTATTACATAAATAATGTAAACGAGAATAATATTATTATTTATACATTATTAATTTTATTTACCACAGAACACGGATTCGATAAATCAAAATGTTGTATATAGAAACACACATGTACATTGTATATATCTACTAACAACCTAAATCAGACATTACGATTGAAACTGCGACGACCCAGTTCCGATCGCAAACTTGCGTTTGTGTCATTGATTGATTCGAATTGGCTAATAATTAATTAATGAACAATCAGCAGACTCGTCTATAGCAATGTCATCGATTATTAAATTTAAAAAGTTTTTCTTATGTATTTAAGCTACAAATTCTAGAAATTAACTTGTAATTTCTAAACATTGTAGCTACGTGTATATAGGAAAAGCATACCGTCCCGATGTAATTCGAAAAAACTAAAGCCAACTTCTTTCAACTTTATATTACACTCGCAAAATATACAGGTAAGTAAATGTAATCATTTAGATATATAAACGACTTCAATTTGACTTTAAAAGTACCTTTATTACGCAGATAGACTTACTGGAAAAGCGAATGCCACAAGAAATCCTATAGGATAATGTAAAAGCATACTTTATTATCGGCTTTGTCTCTTCGCGAGACTCGTTGCTGTTCACTTGAAATATCTGATAATTGAAATATAAATTTCAAGCACGACTACGCTTTATATTTATTTAAGATTTCTCGTTTGTGACACTTGGTTGTGCAAGAAGTACATTCAATGAATTCAAATTAAAATGGATTTACTTTTTGAAAGGATTTTTTTTGCTCACATCGTATATAATACTAACACCTATTATTAGTTTGTTGTAAAAAAACTTTACCTTGCGTAAATAAACTTTTATTGGACCATACAAACGAATTGAAAACTTATAAAATCGATTGGTTGTGGGTTCGACCCCGATTCGAGGAAATGAAATATTTATTTAAATGTATATTTTCATTTTTTCGCTCAAAACGCTCGCTTTCGCTCGCTTTCGCGGCGTAGTGTGAAGCTAAGAACATATTTTTAAAAAGAATATAAATTTTCTAGATAAGTGACATCTAGAATTTAGAAAGCTTTCTTTTTTCAGACCAATATATTCGTCTACAATTCATTGCATCAAACAAAAGCAAATTTGCTTGGATTAATTCCAAAATAAAAAGCATACCAAAGTTCACCTTTCAACTGAACGTCCAATTTATTTGCTTGGGGAGTAACCTTATAGTTTCGTGTCTTGTTAAAGATCCTATAATTGTAGCAACCGATTTATTGCAACAAGCGCGAGGCGAATGTTCGTGACGTAGCACGAGCTACGCCAGCTACACGTGACGTAGCTGAGTAATAGACACGAACCTCTATCTATAGGTGACTGCTGTCACCAGCAATTGTCGATATTAATAGTTTCAAATTCACTTAATCAATTGAGTATTTTATATTTTATTTTTAGCTGAAAACATAGATTTTAATTAATATTTATGGAATGTGGGTAATATTTTTATAGTAATTTTTAGGGAATACTGATTTTTCTCAGTCTATCGCAGTCCACTGCTGAACGTAGCCAACTATTCTGGACTTGAGTTTATCTCATCTATCCTTCTTTAAATCGTTTGCCTTTCGTGCTGCAGGACATTCTACACTACCATGGTCTAAGCGATTATATAGAGAAAAAATATTATAGAAGTTAAAAAGTTTTCAATCGATTTGTTGACAATATTTTTTTATAGGCTGCAAGATTATGTTGAGTAGTTAAGTATATATAGATAATATAAAATTTCTATATACATTTACCTATCCAAATTTATAATATCCGTGCCAGATGTTGCTAACACGAGTTGTCGTGAAGGGATCTTCCATGTATCATGGACTAACTTACTTAACTTTAACTTAACTTTTTTCGTCTTTAAATAAAGTTTTGACATTTTTTAATTTTTTGTCATTTCCAGGACCCGCTTTAACAAAGTATTAATTAAATCTTATATTATCATTATAAATAATTCCTGTTGGTTATTATGTCCATACCATATATGTATAAAGCCATTTTACTTGTCACTAACGTTATACATAGGTAGTGCTTTCCACAGTACTCGATTTGCTTCTTCTGCTTGTTTCACTTCTTCAACAGAGGCTCTCTGCTCTCTTTTTCAGCTCTGTAGCAATATTGCCAAGTTTTACTCCGTTCTCTCTGACTATTCCTCTAGGGATATAATGTGAAGCTAAAGTAAAGCTTACTTAATGTAAGCTGCCCTTTTTCCTTCGACTTAGAGCATGATTAATATTTTCTTGAATTTCATTTCTCACTGCATAACTGAGAATTGGCTTAAATGTTATAATAATATACATAAATGTATGTAAACATATGAATAGACTGCGGTTATTGCCATTTGAGAACACATGGATTAAATTCTATTTTTTTGTCTATTTAAATATAATCTGGATGTCAATAGCTAAAAAGGATATACTTACATTTTTCTTTTGTTGGTTGGTTTCATTGCCAATTTGAAAGTTACAAAGAAAAAATTGAACTGCATAAATTATATTTGCCACTCGAGCAGAGAGAGCCAAATTTTACAGTTGGCATAGTGAAGTTCAAATTACTTCGCTGCACTAAAATTTGGAAACTTTTTACGCTCAGTGAGAGTACCTACCTACTTATAGTCTTCCGCTAGAACTGAATTTTGTTATGCTAACTAGATCTAGCACTCAGTTCTATCAGAGTGGAAATAAAAGTTATTTTCTATAATAATAGTAAACAAAAATTACCTAAACACACAATTACTATTTTTTATCAAATTGATATTTATTGAACACTTATATATACTACAGCGCATATAAATAAGTGATAATTTGTCTTCCAAAATATTGTAGACGCTTTTAAGCCACTATGAATGAATTCCAGCCTATAATATCCATGAAGATGTGCCCCACTCTTTCTCCTAATCATATCCTAATAACAGTAGTGTCTAATATTTCACCGGTGTGTTAGTTTTGTCTGTACGTAATAATTATTATATATGATTGATTATGTGATAATGGATTAAGCAGAAGAAAGCATTGCGGTAGATAGGTAAGGTGCTCTATTTTTCCTTAATTTCCTTGATTGAAGAAACTTAAAAAAAATGAAGAATGTAAATGTAACACAATATATAAAATAGTATTATTTACCTGGCATTTTAGTTCGAGGCGGAAAAAAATTCTAGACATACTGAAAATAGATATATAAGCAGACCAACGTTGACGAGACTGACACCAGCGTCAATCTCCAAAACAAATAGAGGTAACAAATAGTCTTAAGAGGTTGCTTTATGTAAATAAGTAAAGTAAACAATAATTTCATATTATTAAGTACATATTTCTTTACTATTACTAATAAATTCCATTATAAAAAGTTAAAGTAGTGTTTTGTTCGTCTCATTTCATCTAAAAACGTGAAGGCTACTATTATGTGTAGTCACGTTTGTAGCTACACTCACCTACATAAAAATCTTCTATGGTAATTATTTTAAATCTTAAAATAATTAACCCTTAAAAAATTGATGGTATAGTATGTATGCATCTATAAAAAAATCAGTAAATTTCTATAAAACCAATTAATATTCAATTGGTTATTTTTTAGATATAGAGTTGATAAAAATTGCTAATCTTCACAATTGATAATTATATTTATTTTTTGATAGCTTTTTTTTCAGCTTCACGCTGTATCCCGCTTGAAGCAGGATAGGCAGAGGGAGCTTAGTGTTAAGACATTCCGCACTTCCCACTTCCCACCAAATTTTGCAGACATTGCGTGTCGAGGGGCGGAACTCAACGCTGCGCTTTGACTCGACACAAGAGCGAAGAAATGAAAACATTCAATATTTAACTCTTTCGAGTGGCAATCGAACCCACAATCGGTTGTCAGTCACACGCTTGCGCCTCTGAGCCCCAACGGCCTATTTTTTGTTATAATATGATACAATTTACAAATTTAGTTCTTTACATTTTTTTGTGTTGGGGTGGAACTGTAAAAAAATAATTGGGAAGCATATAAACCTAACAGTACTTTTTAGATAAACAAAATATGAAAAATAATTTAGAAAATAAAAAATGTGATAAAAAATTTGTTCATGAAATTACGGGTTTTACAGGCCTTACAAATTATGTCAATACTAGCGGACGCGCGCAGCGTCGCTTGCGTATTTAAAGGTGAATTCTAATAACCCATGAAACATGTGTTCAATGAAATATTTTTAAGAGTCTAAATATCAAATTTTATAAAAATCGGTGGCNTCATCTAAAAACGTGAAGGCTACTATTATGTGTAGTCACGTTTGTAGCTACACTCACCTACATAAAAATCTTCTATGGTAATTATTTTAAATCTTAAAATAATTAACCCTTAAAAAATTGATGGTATAGTATGTATGCATCTATAAAAAAATCAGTAAATTTCTATAAAACCAATTAATATTCAATTGGTTATTTTTTAGATATAGAGTTGATAAAAATTGCTAATCTTCACAATTGATAATTATATTTATTTTTTGATAGCTTTTTTTTCAGCTTCACGCTGTATCCCTCTTGAAGCAGGATAGGCAGAGGGAGCTTAGTGTTAAGACATTCCGCATTACCCACTTCCCACCAAATTTTGCAGACATTGCGTGTCGAGGGGCGGAACTCAACGCTGCGCTTTGACTCGACACAAGAGCGAAGAAATGAAAACATTCAATATTTAACTCTTTCGAGTGGCAATCGAACCCACAATCTGTTGTCAGTCACACGCTTGCGCCTCTGCGCCCGAACGGCCTCCTATTTTTTGTTATATATGATACAATTTACAAATTTAGTTCTTTATATTTTTTTGTTTTGGGGTGGAACTAATTGTGGAACTAACAAATAATTGGGAAGCACAAAAACCTAACAGTACTTTTTAGATAAACAAAAAATATGAAAATTAATTTAGAAAATAAAAAATGTGATAAAAAATTTCTTCATGAAATTACGGGTTTTACAGGCCTTACAAATTATGTTAATATTACTAAAGATGTATAATTATTAGTATATTGACACAAAAAAATCATAGGAATCTTTTGATGTTGCCAGTACAAATGTAAAACTTAAGTACTTAACCGTGTAAAGCGAAAATGTTTTTACATTGACTGTTATCGTGAGAGGGCTGTTACTAAAACAAATCCAGACAGTGAAACTTTTTAAAAATATTCAAAGAGTTTTCTGTTTAATATTCTGTAGAAAACAGTTGGATAGCCTGTTTATTATTATTTATTATTTGTTGTTATATAAGATATATTTAGATTATAAATTTACGAAAATGTCTATAATAATAAGAAAGGTACCGTTAACCTAATAAGACCCAATATCATCACTCAAGGAGAACAAGATAGGATCAACAGCTCGCGAAGTGCAGCCCAACGCTGACCATAAAACTTTAATGAGTTTCGCTTATCTTGTTATCTTCGGTAAGGTTCTAAGGAAAATTATGCAATTTATTTTTTTATGTTCGGAACGAACTGATTTTGTGTCTTTTCCAGGTATCTTCATCATTTATGTCAGCCGTTTCAGGCACCGGAACTGTTATTAAAAGTATTTTCCTAAAAATCTCGATTACCGCGAGTTAGTTTTACAGGATATAAATTTATTGAAACTTTTTGAGGAAAACTGATTTATTTTCTAATTGGTATTTAATTTCTTAAGTACATTATTAATAAATTTCATCCATTGTGAAAGAAGACAATATATTTTTTCCCGCCATTTTATAAGTACATATACTCTTCAGTACGTTGAAGGCTATTAAATATGTGGAACCACCAGCTAAAAAATAAACACCAGCAGCATTGATATAAAATTCATAGGTATATAAAACATTTCTAACAATAATGAGAAACTAGTGAAAGCAAAAACGAAATGTATATATTATATTAGAAGTCGTTTTCCATTCAGCACATGTTGGCCGCTAGCCGCTAGCACATGATACAATGAAAAAGTTAAATGGGCTTTCCGATCGAGGTTATCCTTTGGTTCGATAGGTTTTTGTTTTATATTTTGCTTTCGCGTTCAAATTCAAAATGGCGCTTGTTTTGAAAATTTTTGTGTGCATCTTTATATGTACGTACAGTAAGTAGTACCTAAGCGATATTTTAAATTTTTGGTTCTCTAAAATAGAATAAAATAAATTAGAAGTGTGCCGACTGGTCCGCGATTATCGTAGTTGGTTACTAGGCGCGACTATTTGGTAAAGGACGCAGATTTAAAAGAGCTTGCGTTAAGAAGCTTGTGAGCTTTTCTGATATAAGCTGGCCCCTGATGATGATGAGACACTCGATGCGGCATATTGTCTCGATTTGCGTCTGGAAGCGTTCGTCTGTTCTCGAATATTTGGTGACAGAGCCTAACTAAGGTATCAGGGTTGGAGGTTGGAATGTAATTATAGTTTATTTGTCGCTATTTATTTATGTAGGTATTTGCTGTCTTGTTCTGCCCACAAGGATAGTTTATTATTTGTCGTTAGCTGCATTAAACTTTACAGGAATCTTTGCCCAATTGTTAAAAAAAATATATACAAGCCAGTAGAGTAAACATAGAAAAAAAACAGCCTCACGCTGAATCCCGCACACAGCCGGGTAGGCAGAGGGAACCCAGTGTTAAGACACTCCGTTCCCTACTTTCTGCCGAATTCCGTAGGCATTGCGTGTTGAATGGCAGATAGAGTAAATATAAACGTACTATTACAATTAGAAATTTCATAAGCAGTTAAATATTTCTACTCCTCTGGGTCTCGAAGGTGGAGATTAACATGTAAATCGGCTGGCAAAGCTTTGCGGATAATACGGATGCAATATTTGTAATTTCGGTATTCCCAAGTGCGGTTACTGTATTTTCGAAATTATACTGTAGCTAAGTTTGTGCTAAGATTGCTTAATCGCTTTGTGGCAAGCCAACGAATCTAACGCGAAACTATATTTAATATTTGTTTTAACTAATTTATAGACTGATAACTTTAATTTGGCTTGAAAATAAGGTTGTTTCGCTATCCACACGAAATCTGATTATAGTCGAACAGTACAAATTAGATTTCTCAATTGGTAGAAATACGTGACTATGTTTATTTGTATTTTCATTGACTTCTTTAAAGAGTATTTTATTATTCAATAGTTTATCATGGCTATGTTTACCTGTATATATGTCTGTATTTTACTACAGTTTGTAATATTCGCTTTTAATAGTACTTTTTTATTTATTTTTTTGTTCAGTTTTTTCGCTTCACGTTGTATCGCGCACATAGCAGAGAGAACTTGGGAACCTTAAGATTCTCCGTTCCCATAAGACACCTTCCTAACTTTGAGGCATTGTGTGTTGAGTAATAAATATAATAAATATAAATTTGGGTATATTTTTTGGGTAAAATGTAAGTTAAAAATTCTAATGTACCGTATGTGAAATACTTTTACAATATACATATAATGTGTAAGTTTATACATAGATATTTAACGAGTTACGTTGCCACAGACCATTAAAAATCAGCATGCGTGAAGAGGTTGTGCTCGAGCAATCTTTCTCTCTCCATAACAGGGATGTTGACATTAATTAAAAATTAATGTAAAATTTGTGTTGCAATCAAAACCCTTAACCAGTTAAAAGTATTTTTTACTGAAAGTTACAGAAAAAGGTTGTTTTGGTAGATGTTTTGGCAGAGATGTTCAAATTTCTGTCTGAAAATCATTAGTTAACAGTTCTTTTTTGCAGCAAATTTGCAGTTAGAAAGTAGTTTTATCTGACAATTTACGTGCATTACACGTTAAAACGTTAATACTTAAAATACATACACATTTTACAAATATCTTATCTTTATTAAGAAAATAATAAAGCCTAAAAATTTTCAATTCTGTTTCGAGACGAATCTTTCAAAAATAACTTGTATTTCAGTATTTTCATTGATGTAGCGTCGTATGAAATTTTATTAATTGAAAATCTTATTGTAATGTGAGTACTGCACAAAAGGAACCGCTAATTGATAATAATGAAGACAATGTCTACAGCGATTTTCTCAAATGTCCAGGCACTAACAGGTAACGATTATTATAAGCAACTAATCATTTAAGACGCTATGAAGCTTTTTGAATCAAAACAATAACGAATGGACGGGAAAAGTTAGTGATTTGTCTTTTCCTGCTTAATATGCTTTTCTGCTTTTGGTTGGGTTCTTGTGAAATAAATGTTATTAACCTTACATTAGTTTAGATTCCATCTAAGTCTTTATTTTTCATACATTTAAACTTTATAGGCTGCCTTTGTAATGGAAACGTTATTGACTCATTGATTTAACATATGTTACCAATGATAAAGTTAATGGCTAAATTAAAATTGAATAAATATCTTAATTAAGTTGTCTTTGGATATAAGTACATTTATTTAAAACAGCACCAGGGGTAGATTCTACGTATATATTTCTAAATAGTATAACAATTTAGCATCTTAAAATCCGTTTAAGTCCGCTCCAGTTAATTCAGCTGAATCTTCTTATCAAATTACATGAAAATTCTTATACAATTTTAAATGTAATTGGTAATTTACCTTAAAGGATTCGATTTGATAACCAGGAACTGTAATAAAGGTAAATAAGATGTATACATAATGAATTTGTGGTATTGAAATCATATTGTTCATTTATCATTATCTATCCATACATATATTATAAATTCGAAAGTAACTTTATCTGTCTGTCTGTCGGTCTGTCTTTTACGCAATCAGGGCCAAACCGCTAATTTAATTGTGATAAAATACTCATATAGAGATACTTGAGGTTCTCGGTCACGTTTTTTCTCATATTTGTAATATTTTTGATATATACCAATATATTAAAATACTTATTAATTTGACATGCAATTTTTTCCGCCATGTTAATAACGACCGTTGCTAAGCAACGATTTGCAAAGTTTGTTAGAAAACGTCACCCAAAATGAGCTTGCATAACGCATCTCTCTCTCTATTGAAAGCTGAAAATAATTTCATAAATATTCGTATAGTTCAAGAGGGCGTAGCCGCGTTCGGGTCCACTAGTCATTATATAAAAACCGATTCCTTAAAAAAACAACAGTCGTTTATTTGTTGATATCATTGTGTCATATATTCATTTGTGATATTTCGTCTAATTATTTATGTCTATTCATACAAAATGAAAAATACATTATATATAATTAATTAATCAATTGTTTTGGTAATAATAATAATTTCTAACATATTGTTTATAGAGAACTTTAATAAAATATTTATATTTCCATAGAAATCTAATTATCTCTCTGTTTTTATGACGCGAAAGTTGGATATAATATTTCAGCCCCCAGTAGTTATAAAATAAGCATCTTCAACGATTCTTAGAAAAAAAATATTAGCTTACAGTACTTTATTTTGATTTTCGCTAGATATTTCATCTATTATTATTATTATATTATCATTTGATGTTCACGATAAAGAAAATATTTAACGAAGAAAACACGTAGACATATCTTTAAATGTGTTGAAATTAAAATTTTCCGCATTTCTTCTTTTTGATTTTCACAAATATTTATATTATGTTTTATAGCAGATTACGAAAATCCTCATATTATCGCCAATATAATGGTGATATATATATGTTATAATTTCGTTGCAGTTATCTGTCCTATCACAGTTCCATACAAGTAGAATTATCACGTACAGTTCCTTTTGTATTCAATTATTGTATCTGATAGCTTTTACCTATTTATTGTAATCGATGACTGACTGATTTAAGAACTTAAATCGCTTTGTGTCTAATAGGTAAATATTTTTTTTAAATTTTCATTATACCAGAAACATATGTATATATATAATAATAATGTACAGTGTATCGTGCTTAATATATTTATTTAACAAAAGTTTAAGTTCTCAATATATATGAAAAGGAAATATTAATATATACGTCTTCGTCCACTTTGACGACAGCACGAAGGTTGTCCAGGTGCACAACTCCTTTCGAACGAGGCCGATGCACTTATTGCGTAACTTTAGCTGACTATACTATATAATCTATCCAATTATATTTTACAAATCTGCACTTTAGACCAAACGTTTTCGATACTTAATTTAACTTTTTATATAAAAGTTTTTTCAGTTTCACACTGTATCCTGCATGTAGCAGGGTAGGCAGAGGGAACCTAGTGTCACATTCTCGCACAAACTCCACTCCCCACTATGAGACGAATTCTGGAGGCATTACGTGTAGTAATTAAAATATAAAAATTTAATTTCCTCGAGTGGGAATCGAACCCACAACCTGTTGTGTTTACAGTCATACGCTTGGGCTCCTGCACGACTAGCCTCGATATTATACTAAAGTTTAAATATTATTTTAAATATTCACATTTCTTCTTCAATTTTTAAACATTTCTTAAGGATTATGAAAGTTTTGGCTTTGTTCCGAAGGCAAAGTTAAAGTTATATGACTCACTTGTTTGGAGATTTGATTCGAAGGTTTGATCTCTGTAAATTGGTACGAATGAATATTTGATTTTTGTTCGTCTTGTCAATTTTCAATGTGTTTACATACCACAATGATAATAATGGTTATTTTTATAATTTTAGCTTATTGCCTACATAAAGGTATTCTTTATTATTTTAATAATATATCTATAAAAAACTAAAATTACTTTGAAGTTCGTGAAGTGAAAACAAAGCCATTTTTCCTATATCACAAACATTTTAAAGATGAAAATATAAAAAATATTTTTAATGTAATGTAGTAAACATTACATTAAAAAATATTTTTATTCTTTAATTACAGAATTTTTATATTTAAAGGCTAAAAATTCATATAATTTTAAATATATATCGTATAAGTAGCATATAAATGCTTTGCTAGAATGAAAGACATCTTGGGACTCCGGAATGTAGTATATTTAGGAATGTCACAAACATTGTCAGCATTCCATACAAGGGAGCAGTTATTTAGAATTCTAGTCATTTATATATATGTATTTATAAAGAATATCAAAATTATAAAGATATTAAATTTATTGTGATTGACTAACAACTAAAATATTAACTAACACTACAATATTTGTCTTACATATTCATAAATCATATAAGAACGTAGACAAAGAAAATAATTTCATACAAGTTGAAGCAAAATACCTGCCTGTTTAATCAACGAAAAAACTTAAGAACACTGATTAAATGTCAGAAACAAAATAACCCGTTTCGGAAAGCTTATTGTATAAGAGAGCTTTTATTTTTTCTAAACGACTTCCATTTATAAAAGGGGACGGGACTTTAGGCAACCTCCCCTCTTGATAATTTAACTGCTAATTAAGTAATTTCGACCGACTCACTTCTTTGTTGTAAAATTAAATCTTTATTTTTGTTAATATTTCTACTAATAAAATATTTAAGGCGTTCAAAATTGAATTTCTTAAGCTCAAATATAATCTAAAGAACGCAGAATTGGAAAATGTATTTAGGAAGTGAATATTTCTGAAAATTAAAAACTTTTAAATAGTATCAGATAAAAAGGTAATAAAAGATATGCACTTAAAAATGTAACAAAATATATAATATTTTTTTGTTTTCATTTGTTTTTACTAAAGTTTAGATAAAATATCTATAATATAATATTATAAACTCATACCAAAAAATATTATTAAGGTATGCATTGGAGTAAAGGAACCATGTATATCAGAACATCGAGAAGAAGAGGATCTGATAAATGGCTTCAAACGTGTGTTTGTCTCCTATACCTGCTGTGATTTATAATCATATCGACCTAAATTCACAGTTTAGGAAAGAACTTCCTTTATGCGAAAAAAATACGTTTATCTATTCGTACTAACATGAAGAATATAAGTGTCATGATATATTTTAAGTGTAATAAAACAATATAGGTAAATATGATGTATAATACTATGATGATGCTACACATACATCATCATCAGTCTTTTGAATGCCTTAAATAATTTATTGTATAGCTTTCTTTACAATAGGTCTTTCATTTAGTTTTTTTTTTCGTCTTTCGTTTTTCGAGTAGGCAGAGGTAGCCTAGTGTTAAGAAACTCCGTTCCCCACTTTCCACTAAAATCTGTGCCCATTCTGAAGCCATTGCGTGTTGAGTAGCGGAACTCACCTTGGCGCTTTACCTCGACACTAGAGCGAAAAATGAAAATATTTCATGCTTCATCTTGTCGAGTGGAAATCGAACCGACAATCTTATGCGTTTACAGTCACACGCTCGTGCCCCTACGCCAAGGGTGGCCTCAATTTATAAAAAATAATAAGAAAATATACATTGCTTATGCCTGTGACATGACTTTTTTTAAAAGAATTTTCTTAAAAGAAAATACTAAAGTAATCAAAGGAAAATGTGATTAGTATTAACCTATCTTACTAATATTCAATTAAATTAATTTGCTAACGATTTACTTTGTTATCGTTTAGATATTTTTTCTTATTTAAAGAACAGTGACTGTAATATATTTAAATAACTTTCTTAATAAGAGTCACGTTAACCAAAATTTAATGTAAAATGCAGGGAACTTTGGTAAGTTCTCGAAGTCACGTAGCTACCAGTTTAAAACTTAGGACATTTTGAAAGTAGACGATATCTTAAATCTCTATTTTATAACTGAAATATTTACTATGTGAGCCATTATTAACGTTATTTAGTATGGTTTTTAAATTTTATATACTTTTAAAATAAAGTCTGTTGAAATTAACATTTGACTTACTAGTAAAGTACAGTTATAAAACCTCAAACTTATATATATAATGAATACTGTAAACAGTATTTAAAATTATTCTTAACATCACTATGTCTCAAGTATACATACCAACCTAATTTTTTAAATAAGATATATTAATCCCAAAAAGAATTATTAAGATTTAACATAGATCGTCGTCGCGATGCTTTAAAACGAATAAAATAATGGAATACCCAAATGACAAACTCAAAATAATTAACTTACATTATGATTTTCAAGTACTAATTAATAATATTCAATACAAAAAAGCTATTTTAAGTTAAAGTAAGGCAACAGGAGTTTTCTTTAGCGTTTAACAAGATATCGTAAGCAACAAACTTGTTTCCTCTTGTAGACGTTTCGTAATGTTTGTAGACACTTAACTTTCACGAGAGTATCGTTAACTTGACGTAATTGCTGTACGTTATGTCATAAGAGGGGTATCATTTTGTGTAATTTGCAAAATATGAATCTAGTATCTAATTTTATCTGTTAATCTATAATGTTTTTAACAGCTATTGTTTAGGTTTAGGAAAAAGAGAGAAATATTTTAGTGATATAACACTAGCGATAACTTTAGAGGCCAGTCATGGCGCAGAGGCACAAAGTGTGACTGTAAGACCGACTGGTTGTGGGTTCGATCCCCACTCGAGGAGATGAAATATTTATTTAAATTTATATTACCATTTTCTTGGCTCTGGGGTCGAGGTAAAGCGCGGCGTTTAGTTCTGCCACTGAACACGCAATGCCTCCAGAATTCGGCGGAAAGTGGGGAACGGAGTGTGTTAATACAAGGTTACCTCTGCCAACCTTGCGGTGCTCCAGATACAGCGTGAAGCTGATGAAAACTTTAGAGCAGATCAGGTACCTAAACTAACTTTAGTTGTTTAACTGAATATCAAAGTTATAATAACAGCATTAATATTCTGTTGTTGGGGGAAGTGAACGTGACATTTTTGCTTGAATCGTTATAATCAACATTTCTTGCATTTCGAACTTGTCTTTTTCTGTTTTTTATAGTTACCAGTAAAAAGATATCTATTGAGATATACCATTTAAATTCCATTTGCTATCAAAGGTTAAGGTATTCAGTTGTTACTGAATTATGAGTTCTATTATTTACTATGATATTCAAACTCGATGCTTATAATATTTTTCCCCCACACAGTCCGCTTTATCTTTCTCTGGCTTGTCTAGTTTCATCTTTAGCTTGTTAGTCAAGACAAATATAAAGATAGATAGACAAACATTTTAAAATTGTTTATTAGTGTTTTGCTATATGTACTTAAAAAGAAACACTATTATGTTATAATCGCAGGCAGACCTTTAAATTTTTAATGGGGCCAAATAGTAAATTGCATTAAAATTACTGTGAATGTAAAGTTCACAGAGTTGAACATTTAGAATACATTTATTATATCCAGGTGGCCGGTGCAAAATCCTACGTTACACAAATGCAGCTTTATAGCAAGCTAACTCTGATACCAAAGAAAATGATTTATGCCTTCTAAACTATTATTCTCTGTGACTAGTATAAGTTTTAATTCTTTTTTTAACTTTTTTATTTAATTAATTATTTTTTTAACAATAATGTTATAATACGAATTATGTAATTGTTACTATAGATAGACGTAGATAATAAAATTAGAAAATTGACGTTACTTTGGCACGGCAGGAAAATTCTATCTCTAGTAGTAATTTCTGTCTTTAGTAGTATTAAGCCAATATAATGAAAATAAGCATTTCTCTAATGAGGTTAGAGCAAAAAGTAAAGAATTCGAATAATTACATAATAATACTATATACGTTATATAAGGGAAAGGCAGTCACTAGAAACCACTACAAGTGCAATTAAGTAACACAAACGCAATTAAGTGAATTTAATAAATAATGGGGTAAGCCAAGCGGGCGAAGCCGTGGTTGGGACGCTAGTAATTAACTTAGCAGTGTAAAATAAAGAATATGGTATCCATACACCATTTCCTTTACTCCCATGGGATGACAATGTTGGGCTAAAAAAACACGATCAGAATTTTTTTTTATTATTTATCATCATAGCTAGCAAGGGCTAGCAAGGCATGTACCTTTTTCATGCAGTTATTTCTGGTAATAATTATGTTTTAATTGTCATCCTCTTTTATCCAATTATTTATCTTATATTATCTTGCGAAACTTTGTTAACAAAGCCGTTTCTAATGTGATTGTTAATTTACGACTTTACTTTCAAAGCTCGCCCTGGTTTGGAAGTTCTGCAGAAACTATTGTTTCCAAGCCGACTTCCGGAGTTACGGGCGAGCTCACCTAATGACCTTTTTATATAGAAATATAAATGCCCAAATTAATAAAAAAAATCATTGATGTTACATATTAGTATCACAAGACAGGCCTCTCTCAATAGGTTATATCATATATTTATCTACGTATGTTTCAATAAATAAGCCACAGCTTATTTTCAACTAAGACTGAGAAGACTTAGAACGTATTAGAAAAATATACGTATAGAAAATAATGTTTACATTTTGTTTTTATTATCTTAAGTTATTAATTGATTCAAAGTAATTTCTTCTCCTCCACAACGATTTGATTAATATTAATTAAGGTTCATTAATTAATCGTAGTAGTGGTCATTAGTTTATATTTCCTCGCTCTGGTAACAAAGCAAAGCCTTGATTTCTATCACTCAACATGCAATGACTCCAGAATTCGATGGGAAAGCGAGGAAGGGAAGTATCTTAATGAGAACAGAGTATCTTAACACTAGGTTTCCATTTCCTCGGTTCACCTTGTGCGGAATATACTGTGTGAAGGTAAATAAAAATCAAATTAAATAAGGGTGGGGGTAAAACACACTCACACCCACCATAGCATTTACAATCAGACGTAGTCCCGCTGCGGCACGGCGACCTCGATTTATTAATTCGTTTAAACAACTTCAACATTCACTTTAAAGAAGAAAATTAAACCAATTTCGTACCCTCATAAAATTGTAATAGGAAATGCGACTACTTATACGTACGAGTGGACTTTATTCCAGTATAATGAAAAAAGTTAAATGGGTTTTCCCGACGATCAATGTTGCATGTTTGTCGGGAAAATTCGATTATGATTATGATTGATTATACATTTATCGAAAAAAGCCTTTCCACTATCTTTTGAATTATACATATACAGTTAGAGTTTGTTTATATACATTGAAAAGTTTTGATCATTCTGGAGGCCGTCGTGGCGCAGCAGCAGAAGGGTGTGATTGTAACGCGACGGTTGTGGGTTCGATCCCCACTCGAGGAAGTGAAATATTTATTTAAGTTTATATTTTCATTTCTTCGCTATGGTGTCGAAGCGAAACGCGGCGTTGAGTTCTGCCACTCAACACGCAATGCCTCCAGAATTTGACAGAAAGTGGGGAATGGAGCGTCTTAACACTAGGTTCCCTCTACCTACCCTGCTGTGTGCGGGATACAGCGTGAAGCTGATTTTACATTTTGGTTTAGCCATCACCATACTTTCTTTTATAGGAACATCACGCGTTGGATCCCATCACCCAACGCGCAGAATCTTTTAGATAAGCAGAAAGGAGGTAAACAAAAACATACTATTTTCTTTATGCTGCTTTAAGTAAAATATTTATCAGTTATATATTTATAATAAGAAACAAAATATATAACAATTTCCACTTTTTCATTAACTATCGTTCTATATATAGGTAAATTCTAATTTAATATTATACAAAAGCTACACAGAGACCGTATTTATATATGAGAGCAACCTCGTGTAATAACTTAGTTGCGATGCAGTAAATTGTTGAAGTTTACCTGCATTTTGCTTTGACATTGAGCAAACTCAAATCGTTCATTTTGAATAAGCCATGTTTTATCAAACGGGTCTTGATTTTAAATGCTGCTTAATTCTTCTTTTTCATATCTTACGATTACGTCATTTATGTACAATTTGTCTAATTCTTCTTCAGTTTTATTATATATTTTATAATTAGAAATAGATAATATTTAGAAGAAAGTAATAAAAAGTTAGATAAATTTAAATATATATACTTAAGTATGCCATGGTCGAAAATCGATCTCAAGACTGGTTTACAAATGCTATAAGTATAAAAAACAATATAAAAGATAAAAATTCTAAAGAGATACCCATAAATAGCTTTAAATAAAAGTAACTAATCTAGAATACTGCAAATTAAATAAAAGTTTAAATTAAAAGCCTCTTTTTTAAGAGTAGTAGAAATGTACTTGTTGTACATTTGAAAGCATTTTTTTACAACAAGCGCAACAGACTCGGGTGAGTGTCCACTTCATTATACGACGACTGTTTTGTAGCGTTTTGAACGAATTGAAAATAATCAAGGTTGCCGCAATTTTATAAATAAACATAACACTGTTTGTTTTTGGTGCAGTGGGTTAGATTTCTATTGGGTTCCATTGGGTTCAAATGGGCAACCCATTCTGGTAAGACCCAAGATATTTAGACCACCCAATATCTCGAATTCGGGAGGAGAACGAAATAGTTGGTTTTCAACACTAGGTTCCCACTGCAGTTTCTATGTAGGATAAATCACTTGGATTTACGGGAAAAAGCCGGAAGCTAAAAAAATGTGATATGGTCTAATTTGAATCTTTTATATTGACAATTGATTAGTATTGGGCCGAGAATATTTACTCACGCGATTTTCTGATTTTACCTGACAATATATGTAAATGTACATACATTTATATTAGATAGTTTTATACTAAGTATGAATTATTTTTGTTTGAACTAGAAAACCATGATTATGGTTTTCTTGTACTACTACTACTAATTTAGAGATTAATTTAGGGGTAATTAGATAATGTTTTTCCATTCCTTCTCATTTTCTAGAACAGGTCAAATGTACTTAAGTACTTATTATATTTTCGGCATACAATTGGAGCAGACAAATTTGTCAACAGCTATGCAAGCTTATTAATGAAAATGTTGTTTTAAAGTAGGTCAAAACAGCATAATATTTAGTTATACTTGTAAATTTACAGAACTATGCTCATATTTGGTATTATATATACCTACTTAAGAATTGATCAAAAATGAATTGAAAAAAATGCTACTAAATCTTACTAAACTTTTATGTTTTTATATATATAACCTTTTTTATTTTTATCATCTAATTCTTATACATACAATGTAAAAAATATAAAGAAAGATATCATATTACGTTATTATGTATACCTACCGTTAAGCTAAATTGCTTAAAATTATTCTATAAAATATTTAGATCCAATTTGACGTATCTTTCAGCCATAGTTTTTAAAGTGTATAATTTTTCACTTCTGGTTAATGTATACCGGTTACCGTCAGCTTGTGAAGCAATATAAGTAGAAAAAATTCGAAGAAAATATCTGGCAAATTTTCCTTCATTTCGATGTTAAAGCATTTTCAGAATTGGTGAAATGCCAAGCGTACTACGATATAAAGCAACTACAGTGTGACAGGTACGGAAATTATTCACAGCAGGTGAGTTCAGCAAAGGTGACCATCCGCAATACAGGTGTGTAGACGAACGCGTGGCTATACTACCTATACCTATGAGGTGCCTATGAGGTAGCTTTATATCAATTAAGAATTCAATGCCATTTGCTACTGCATAGTGACCAATCGTCTACTTTGACAATTTCATTATATTTGAATTCTACTATTCATGTGTGGAGGTCGCTGTCAAGGTTTGAAAATTTGATGTTGTCTCTTTACAGCTATAAATCTCTTCTTCATTTTTGGCTCAATTTTGTTTACATACCAAAAATAAAAAAAATCATATTAAATTAATTTTGGGCGGAAAAATCTTTTTGTTCTCACCTTTTGTTTTATTATTACAATAATCTTATTGTGTCCTGAATGTATAAAAAGAAAATAATATTTTTTTTAGGTTTAGGGTTTTTAGGGTTTAGGTTATGCACTTATGTAAAGGCATTTAATTATGAATTAAAAAATCAAAGGAGGTTCATGTCTCGATGTATTATTAATAATATTACATTACTTAAAGAACTTATTAAAATGAATATTAATGTTATTAAAATTATATTTCCACATGACAAAGTTGGCTGGTTAAGAATGCTTTTTAGCGTAAATCCCGCCTTTTGCGCTTGTAAGTATATTTATTAATGTATGAATATAAAGAATAAGTAAATAAATATGTAAAAGGTTTATTATGATGTGGTTTTCTGTTATTTATCGGAATACTTTTTTATTTTATTTGGATTTTTATTTTATATCTCTTAAAAAATACATTAAATTTATTGTTTTTTGAGCTTATGTATTAATAATACCTTATTAAAAACCTTTCAAGAATTTATATCCTCATGCTTAGAGGCTTTCGGATTTTCATACAGAAAGCGGATTAAATGTAAAATTGTTTGAATAATCGTTTTGTTATCGCAAAAATAAGCATATAGGCTGATAAATATTATTAAATTTCTGTTTACGGTCTCCATTGAAATGTTTGTATTTTGTTAACCTCTTTTGTTACAGTTTTAATTGTTTATAGAAAAGGCATTAAGTATGACTTATGTATATAGGTACAGTGGAAAAATCGATAATTTATTTTTCTTTACTCTGACAGTATATTTCAAATTTTGTAATTTAAAGTGAGTTTAATTAAAATACTTGCAAGATAAAATATATCTAATTTTTAAAAAGTTGTGAATCAGAAGTTAAGTTATGTAAAAGCTTAACGTCACACTGTCATTTGTAATGTCACAAGCGCAGCGGTTAAAGGGATGACGCCGTGTCAGTCGCACGATTAGTATATAATTATTTTTTTAGGGTTCCGTACTTCAAACGATAAAAACGGAGCCCTTGTAGTATCACTTGTTGTTCGTCTATCAATTTTTCGAGATAGCATATGGCTCGTATGTGGCCCCTTAAAGCATAGAAAAAAATCGAGCTCCTAAGTCAACACAAACAAAAGTATTTAAGCATCAAATTTGCTTTACATTCTATGAAATACGCCGCGTAATCGAAAAATATGAGGTGCCTCCCGTGGATAGGATTTTTGTTTTTATTATCAGTTTTCAGTTTGTGCCAAAATATTGTCATAGATTTTTTGTGCTTAAGGGACCATAGACTTGAATAACTGATATTTTATTTTACTAATTTCCTCTCCATACTTCTACGTAAATTTTGACGTAAAAATTAAAAACAGTTAAACGGTCTTGACAGACGGACAGACAAACTTGAAATAGTTATACAGAAGCAGAAGCCGTAATCAAAGCACAAAATACTCTAGCATCTTATACTCCAAGTTCGCTATCGTCAAATTTATTACCTATGCAAATATGATAGTTACGAGTCTTGTCTTAGCCTGCCTCAGCGTAGTTTGAAGCTGAGTTATTAAGTGCTACACAACACAACCGACGCAAATGTTCGTGACATAGAACAACAGAAGCTAAATAATAACCCCTAACACGCTGTCTGTAGTTAACTACTATCACTGCTTGTTAACAGTATAATTTAAACTAATTCTTGAAAAATTGCTTTTGAAAATATGAAGAAAATTCCAGATATTACGTTTAAAAAAATGTAGAGGACGGTTGTGGTGCAGGGGTACAAAGTGTGACCGTAAACTCGACTGGTTGTGAGTTCGATTCTTATTTGTGGAAGTGAAATATTTAATATTTTCATTTCTTCGTTATGGTGTCGAGGCAAACGTGCCTTTGAGTTCCGCTACTCAACAGGCAATGCTTCCAGAATTCAGCAGAAATTGGAGAGCGAAGTGTCTTAACACTAGGCTCTCTCTGCCCACAATGTCACAAGCTAAAAAAAAATTACATTTAGTATTTACATTTAATACCTACATTTTATATCAAAATCAAATGCAAAGTATGTGACTCTTAAAATGGAAATGACGAATAAACCTTTGAATATTTTGCAAGCGCATATATCTATATACGCGTAAACATTTTATGTGATATCACGTTCCTAGTAACTGAGGAAAATGTATTATTAAAGAATGTTTTTTACGTATTTTTTATAACTTTTTCCAGAACTTCGTCTTTAATTTACAGCTCCGAGGAAATATCATTCACGGATCACAATGCTTTCGTCTTTTATTAAGTCACGACTTTTATATATAGACGTGACAATTTGTATGTAAAAGAAATACGGCCCTTGATTATTGACTCTTGCGAACGATATTAGAATCCCAACATTGATGGTAATGTACTATATATAACATTGAATATCCAATATTAAATTAATTAATAACGTCCGATTGTCAATTTAAAGGTCAGTCTGGTGATTGTAAGCGCTACGGGTTGTGAGTTCGATTCCCACATGAAGAAATTAAATATTAATATTTTTATTTCTTTGTTCTAATGTCTGTGATTTATTGTCTTCTGTTTCCTAAGTGAGGCAGAGTGCTTCCACAGTGCTCTACACCAAGACAAAGGACGGCGATGAGTCTCGCTACTTACTCGCAATGTCTGGACAATTGGGCGAAAAGCGAAGAGTTTCTCAACATTAGGTTCCCTCTGCCTATTGTATGCGGTATACAGCTTAAAGCTGAAAAAATGTATTGTGTAATAAACTATTCTGCTTTTGTAGCTACGTAATTATTTAGTTTTTTTATTAATTTGTAGTCTTTATAAAAGTAATGAACTTATTTGTATAATTAACATAATTTTAAGACTAAAATGAAAGAAAATGGCAAAATATTTTCAATAATAAATCAAACACAGAAATTATCACATGTATATTATATACATATATAAATACCTAATGATATAAAACAATGACCAGAAAATTTTAAGCTGACTTTATACAAGCCAAGGAAAGAATTTCAAAGTGTCTTTCGTTATTAATTAGACAAATTTTCCAAAACATATATTAACTTAAGACGGAGTAGCTTGCACCGCTTATACTGTTTAAACATTGATTGATAAGATTACAGTAATGTACTACAACAGACTGGTAATTCTTCATTTAGCCCAGTTTTTAATCAATCTACGAGTATTATGACATAATATATCGTTCTTCTGTTGTATATCCGTTTTGAAGTAAATCCGCGAAGTTAAGCTGTATTTACGTCACACATTTATTTATAATTAATTGTATTTAAATAATAATATAATTAATAATTATATTCGCTAATTAACTGATTGAGCAAAGAGTGAATGAATTAATGAATATATGAGTATATAAAATATAACGTCACCTTTCATCAAATTTCAATTATTCAATTGAATTTCATCAAATAAACTCACCATCAAGTTTATTATTAATACAGACTACGTTTTAACTGACGAGCAAATGATATAATAACATTCAAGATAAGATTTAATGAAATTTATCAATAGAAAGATTAATTCGGATTCGTATAAGTTTAAATTTAATTATAAAGAACTTTTTGAAGCACCTTAAAGTATCGTAATATATTAAAGTTTTTTACAAAGACGGTGTCATTATCGTAGACTAACTAAAAGTATTTTAATCGTTCTGGATTATACATTAATTATAAAGTTTGAATTTATAATTTTTAATGAGCACTTCTCATAATATTATTTAACAGTGTTTTTTTTATTATTTGAAACACCTATACTAGGACATTAGCGACCCGCCTGCAGCTTCGTCCGCTTGAGTTACACGATTATACATTTAATACACTATTCGTGTTTTATTCTACAAATAATACACAAGTTAAACTTCAAAAAACATACGCAATAAATGATGAAGACTAGATGTATCTTTTAAGTGATATTCGTAACTATGCATAAAATTCTAATCGTGCAGCAATACCATATTTTATAATTAAGTCCTTAATCTATATATATAAAAGGACTTGTCCTCACTGACTGAGGTAAGACGCACGCACAGCCGTAACCGCTCATGGTAGAAACGTGANTTTTAATTTTATTTTGTGTTCGATTTATTGAAAGTGAAAGATAAAGATTATGAAGAGAAATAATTTTATATGAATGAAAAAAAGTGACCAAGCAGTAAAATATCGTGGACACGACGCTTTTCTTGATGATAGAACGGAAAGATTAATTATTCACTTAAAATACATATCAGACGACAAACAATAGTTTTGAAAGTTTTTGTTCTTGCTCTATTAATAATAGCTTAAGCCTCGCGAACTGTACGAAGTTATAGTACGGACATAACATTATATAAAAATATATTGAATTTTCTATTAATGTTTTCTATCAAATTTCTTGACAGTTGATGACAAAATAATCTTTATTGAAAATTTTCTTTTCTATTATGAATATGCTCAGCATGGAGGTATTTTATGAAATAAAATTACTCGCTTTGATATTAAATATTTTCTGACACAATAGATACCTTCATGTCAACCTCTACCTATACAAAAATATGGTGTAATATTATGATTAAATTTTATACATTAAATATTATTATTTATAATTAAAATTCATACGTAACGTGTTATTGTGGTTATTTGTCATTTATTAATTTATTAATATTTATTTAAACGAAATTAAACATTTAACTAAGCTTGCTTTGAGGACTTATATATTAGGCAGCGTTTTCAAATTTGGATTACAACTGTTGTGCAGATAAAAGTAATAATTTTGTTAGTTCTACATGTGTAACAGTGAGGTCAGTCGTGGCGCAGGGGCTGTGAATGCATACGCGAAAGGTAGTGGGTTTGATTACAACTTGAGGAAATGAAATATTTAGTACTTGCATTTCCTCGCTCTTTAACGAAAAAAGCAATGTTTCCCGATTGAGATGGAAAGTTGGGAACGGAAATGTCTTAACGGTAATGGAATGTCTTAACACTGGGATTCTCCTGCCTGAAAAAAATTAAAAAAAATCTTATTAGTTTGGCACGTATGTGATATTGTTGGAATTGGCTAAGTTAAAGTATGATGATCTATTTATGTTTCCAAGTACATGTGCTAAATTCAGTAAGTGTATGTTGTTTATTATATTTGTTCACAAATTTTCATGTTAAAAATCATATTGAGATGATTTAAATGAGACATATTACACGTTAAGAAACATTCCAAATTCGAAATTTAGTTGTAGTTGTTAAGATATTAGTACACTATTTACTTGTGTCTGGAGGGATTGGAAGTATTTTCAGTTTATTTCTTGAATCATCGTTGTAATTGAAGATAATTTTATTTCAAGTTTACTATACAATTATAACAACTGTAACATTAGAAACATAAGTTCATAACAACATTGTTGTAAATTAAATCAAAATTGCTATGTTTTGATTTAATTATTAAGAACAAAACGAGAATTGAACATTTCCACGTATACAAACTCGTATTTAGACGGCAGCATTAAATATTTGTATGAATTAGGAGATTCGTGAAGGTGGAAATGTATAATGTGCAAGAATATCGGTTCCAGTGAGAGCTGAGAACTCATTAGTGAGTTGAAGTTGAACAATGTCGCAAGTCACGAGATACTGTTCGCTAACAACGCTGGTGTTAGCTCACTCATTATAGTGTTTAACTTTTCATCCGTGCTAATGTAGAGTAGGTACGATGGGAACCTTCTTTTTATTTTCATTAATTATCAATTTGGGAAGTAAAATTTATACTTTTTATTTTGTTGCTTTTACATCTGTAATAAACAATACATGTGTTGTGAAATAGCTTTAAGTATGTTAGTGTTAGTAGTGTATTATAATAAAAGTATCGATATTTATTTAATTTTTTTAATAAAAAAATATAATGCTACAATATGTATTACGTGATTTGAATCTATGACAATCGTGTTATGAAAGTTAACTTGGTACTGCTGCGGCAAAACTAACTAGATGTAAAATTAATAAGCTGATTTCCTTTATTTCCTTTTTCATTAGGAGGTAAAGGTAGTTATTCTAAATATTATAAAATAAAATATTCAGATATGTGTCATTAAATATGTAGAAGGTATGTAGACATTAATTAATAGAAAAAGATTATTTTTTATAATGTTAAACAAAATCACATTTTAACGTTATATAAATGTATTTCCTTGACATTCAGAAGGATTAAAAGCTTAAGTTAATAAAAAATATCCTATAAAAATATGTATGTGGCACTGGATGCTTCCTTAAATGTTCTGTTAAGCCTGTTACAAAGGCATTTTCGAGTCTTTACCTTATTGTCTTATCAAACTGTCACAGACAGAGTTCATCCGAGTAGTACGTATATCTTACTCCTTGAATTTGTAATATAAGAAAAATATATTTTATAACAAGAACAATGTGATATTAATTTGTTTGTCTTACTATAGAAATAAAACCGGTTAAGTGCGAGTTGGACTCACTCATGTTTTTTTCTAACAAATAATTATAAAAGTAATTTTTCGTATTTTTCGTTTATTTATATGGTAGATTTTCTGTTTATGCCAAATTTCGTAACTGTAGGTCCACGGAAGTACCCTATAGGTTTTGATTACACAGCAAAATCTATGTATAAATGCTCGTATCTTTTAATCGCGCTGATTTAGAAGATTATTTTTTTGTGTTTTAAGGGTCCATAAACGTAAGTATATATGATATTAGTTCAAGCTTTGATACTTCCACGCGACCCTGAGATAAATGGCCTTGACAGACGGACAATAATGTTTCTATAAGGGTTCCGTTTTTGCCTTTCGATATACGGAACCCTAAAAATGTTAGTCTGCTAGCTTTTTAAAAACCTAGCCACCTAGGCTACCTGAACTTCACCTTTGTTACGAAAATTACGAGATTAAAAATGACTACATTAATTATGCTATGATATTACTAAAATATTGAAACTTACTAAACTTCAAATGTGTTTTTTAAAAGAACTTTAAGGTGAGGCTTAGCAAAGTAAAATTCATTACATTTCGTATGTATTAAATTAATGGATAAAAATTAAATTTATAAATATAATTATAAAAATTCTCAAAAGCATATATTTTCTTTTTTCATCGTAACAAAGGTAATTTTAGATACGGATGACATATTTTTGTGACATCGAACAACTATCTACGTACTTTTCAAGGTAAAAACAGTAGGATAATTTACAAAGGGTACAAAGGAAATACGCCTAAGGCAATCCAGTACAAATTTATAAATATATTTGTTTATGTTCACGACTCTATGCGATATTTAATATTAAAAAAAATTCTATTCCTATTACGAGACTATAATAGAGGGTACAAGCGTGCGGGGTTGAGACGAAGAAATGAAAATGTTAAGTATTTCCTTTCCTCGAGTGGGAATCGAACCCATAACCTATTACGTTTACAGTACACTTGTTCACACACACTTGTTCCCCTGAGCCATGACTCGTCCCAATGGATTACATTTTTTTCAGCTTCTCGCTGTATTCCGCACGTAGCAGGGTAGAGAGAGGAAACTCTAGTGTCAGGACACTGTCCCCTTTCCGTCAAATTCAGGGGAAACACATTTACCGAAGAAATGGAATATTTATGATGAAAACTTGTACCTACTTATGATTTTTTCTGTAGCTCTTAAGAAGGATAGTCTAATTTATTTGGATTCGCGTTGAATAACTCCCTTGTTAGAAAGATAAAACACGTATTATCCTGTCACCCATTTCAATTTCATTATGCAAATTTTTGTTATTTTGTTTTATTTGATACTTAAAGTTATTAATTAAAAAGTTATGTACCTTTTCATTTAAAAGGCTTATACAAATTTTATTATTCTTAGTCTAAAATATTAAACCCATTGTTTAAACACGATTTTTTTTATATTACGATATAATTTTTAATGTTCCCTGCTACTGAAAAGACCAAACTTTTTAAGCAGTCTTAACAAAAAGCGATTTTATTTATGAAGTCACTTAAAACAGAAATTCAGTCAATTTTCCTTTTTCAGTTCTGAGGGCACTCGTCCTTGATACCCATCGAGTGAGCTTAGCGGCTCTTATGAACTCAATTTGGACTTTAAAGCGCCGACGGTACGGACGGTATACTAAAGTTGTAATATATAATTTAAATAAATAATAATTTTATTTTTGTTTTTACTTTTCTCATGTCATCGTAAGCTGTGCTTGAGGATACTCTGTTCCTGAAGAAGTGCAAGCACTATGTGGCTGCCTGTGAGGAAAACATAAAAGTAAAATAGTCAACATTAAATATATGACGATGTCATCAGTAAGAGTGGTGTAGGCTGCTCGTCAAAAAACAGTTAAAACCAGCCGACCTCATATCTACACTTTAAATGAAATAAATAAATATATAATGCCGGAACCGGAACTTCTTCAGATGATAATCTGAAGAAATTCCGGTTATAAAATAATTTATTATTGACGATATAAAAAAGGTAAAATATAATATGTAGGTCTTCGAGTTCGACGTTAGTTCGTAGTTGTGCGTTTATAACTTTTTTGTAAAATCTTTTATATAGAAAACATGATAATACAGTGATGTAATTTAAGTATAAATTAATTTAAAACATATTACAATAATTAAAATAAAAGTAATTTTCGAAGCACTTAATAAGTATATTTGGTATAATCTTAGCGAATTATTAATATCATAGAAGTTTATTCGTTTTCCAAGGTTTATTATATAAGGCAAGATTACACCGAAATACACCGGAATAAAATTGCAAAAAATATGTTGTTGTTTTATGTTGTTAAAATCTTCTTAAATAGGTCAAATATTCATTTACTTTCCATTTCTAGCTATATTTTGTGGTTCCCTTAGTTAAATTGGGTCATGAAAGAATTATCAAAAGCGTTGAGCTGAATTCCAAGTGCAGCATCTAATGAAATTTACTTAATACGTTGCAAATTTTTGCATGTTTTTTGCTTTAACATGTTGTACTTTGCATTTAAAGTTTAAACCACACATTCATATAAAGTCACTTTGATTTTATTTCAAAATGTAAAGTAAAATTCTTTTGAAGATTCATTCTGAGGTTATGTTTAGATTATGTGATTTTTTTTATAATGTTCACTTGTACAGGGTAGAAATATTTCATATAATATTATATAATAAAAAGATGTAATGAGGGAATTCAGTGTTTTTTACTTTTTTAATTTTTGCTTAGAGTAATTTATCATAAGTATTTCTGCAGCTGGTGTTTTTAGTAAAGTTTTTCAAATGGTAGAATGAAATTGTTTTCTACGTAATATTGTCAACTGAACTATTTATATTAAATGTATGTACTTAGAAAGTTTAATAAAGAAAATTGTTCCACCTGTAAATTTTTGAGAGATTAAGGTTAGATTAAGTAGAAATAACAAAAACTATTTTAAATGACATATTAATTAATATATATCTGTCTACTTCAACCCAACTGTATACCGTAGTCGTCGTTCGAGTATGTAATTGTACAATTCTACATTACGGAACGGAAACAGGAACGGAGACACAGAACTAATTTATTAGAACTAGAATATTATAATGAAAAGGAGAAAAGATTCTACTATAAAAGCGAGATTACATACCATTTTTTGTGTAAATTACATTGTTAAATTGCATTTCTTTTTTATATTTCTGCAATTAGTGCTTAAGCTCGTATATATGTATATAAAGGCAAGCCTACAAAATTGGGTAACTGCCAAGAACACTACTATCGGCGCTAGAAGGCGTGGCAATCCATATATGTAGGTAATTTTAACGTTAAAAGCTTTAAATTTTTCGTACTTTAGAAGTATAGATAAAAATGTACATATTAACATATTATATCAATCATTTACTGTTATTAGTATAAATTGTTTTTAAAGATGCGGCAATTCTAATACTACATTTAATGTTGATAATTGTGAAATATTCAATAATACTGACAAGATTTTTTTAAATAGGTAATTTTACTTAAGTAATATAATTATTGAATTGGATTTTTAAACGTTAATTTTAAGTGTATGTTTAATTAATTTAAAATGTATAAAATCTTGATAATGTAATTAGGACTGGGCGTGACGCTGATGTAATTTGAAAGAGATACTACGGAAACATTCTCCTGAATGTAAAAGCGGGAGGCGATAATTAGCTGGCATCATTATTTACTAACATAATGGCTGCCTTAAGTACAACTTTTTTCAACTTCACTCTGTGTCCAGCACATGGCAGGACAGGTAGGCGGACCTTAGTGTTAAGACACTCCGTTCTTCACTTTTTACCGAATCCTGAGGCTTTGCGCATTAAGTGGCGGTTCTCAACGACGCGTTTTGTCTCGTTACCAAAATAAAGTATTAAATATTACATTTCCAAAATAGAATAGTGTCTAATAATGTTCTACAACCTAAGAATACAACATATTTATCGAACAAACCATTGTAGAGTAAAACAAAAGATTTTAAAATTTAATAAAATTTAATATCACATATAGTAAAAAGTAATTGAGAATGGTGAAAAAATAAATCTATTTTAGTATTAAAATATTCCATCTCGTAAATGAAACTCGTAGCTGCAATTATGAAAGGGGTCTAAATTGTACGATGAACCACGCGGGTACCATTGTCTCATGGCCTACTTTTTACAATACATGGGAGAACACTCAGTTGTATATCATATTCTACAACCGAGGCTTAGCCATGGTTTAATCCAAAATTGCTTCCAAAGCGAGCGGTGTTTGAATTTGTGTGGGCTTTAGCAATTACAAGATCATCCTTGGTTGTTAGAGTTTTTACACAAACAATTATGTAAGTAATTATGTATGCATAAAACACATGTTTATACTTATATTCAAATATAAAATATATATTCTTGTCAACGCAGTAGAAAAGACTAAACTACCTTTAAGTACTTATTTTCAATATTTAACACTATTTAACGAAGTAAAAGATTTTTATCTTTATAATACATATTTGAAGTTTTAAGAAAGAGAATATGATAAATCGTCTCAAAGTGTACAGTGCAGAAGTTTCTCTATTATAAAATATTGCTACGTAAAGTTTCACAAAAGATATGAATAACGACGAGTTATATTTACCATTAAGGTAGTTTAAGTTCCACGAGAGGGCTTTTGTGTTTGAAACGTTTATAGATTCTAAAAAGCTGTGTAAAATCATTGATATTTCCCGACTTTTAGCAAAGAAAATGAAATGGCAAGCGTTTCAAAGCTTCAAGTGTAGAGAAATATTTAAACTTGACATAAAATAAGAACTATTTAGACATAAAAAATGTAAGTTTTAAGATTTCTTACCAATTCTACTTCGATAAATTTACTTTTATATCGAGAACGGAGTGTCCTAATAGTCCTATGGGGCTTTTTCTATGAAAAATAAAACTAGAAATTTACCTCTCTTATTAATCATATGTATAAAGTTTTATTTAAGTACACGAACCACACGCGAAATCCAAGTATACTTTCATATAAACAAATACCATATTAAAATCAGACGCGTTGCTATTACTGCGTAATGCAAAATGGGAAATATTGTATGATATTTGGCAAAGCTGGCAGAGACAGTACGTAGATAAGATTATTAAAGCGCACTCAAGGGAGTCCGTCCCCAGCAAGGGTGCGTGCGTGGTCTTGTGGCAATTTCTACTGAACGTGATTCTTAATCACCACCTTTAAAGCAAGCCTCACGTCCCGTACGAGAGGAAACGTTTATTTTAATCCCCCACAAATGTGTGTATAATTCCAACAGACGTGTTTTGTTATATATTAGGATTATTGCTGTCTGGGAAAAGGTTTAATTATCTTTTAAATGCCTTGTTATGTCGTTTGTTTGTTATTTAACAAAAGTAAACAGCTTAAACATTGTAGATTATATTCTAAAAATTGTTATAAAATGGAAGATGTGTAAATTATTAGTAAAACTCATTTTTTTCGTTTATATTTGCTTATAAAATTTAATTGATTTGAGAATAACCTCATTTCAGGGGTAATTTTTAAATAATGTTATCCCATGAGACTAAAACATTAATTAGTACACCGGACATTCCGTTTTTTTAAGTATAAAGATACTCTTAAAACATTTTTTTTTATTTTGTAAAATATTTGATTTTCGATAATACAGATAATTCTTTCTTTTCAGAATATTAGAAAAACTAGCTGAGAGAAATATCCGACATTTTTTATCCTAAAAGGATACTTATCCGAAGAAATCTACAAATCTTTTATATTTTGTTCTGCAGAATTCTGTAAAGATGCAGCGCAAATATTATTTCAAAGATTATTTAAAATAGTGAGATTATTCAAACTTATCTAACGGTAACGATTTTTTTGTAACATACATTCATTCATAGATATTTTTGTTCTTAATATTAATTTGGCGTTCCCCAGAATTCGGTGAAAAATCGGAAGCGGAGTGTCTCTCCCTCTGTTTATCACCATAGTGCCATCCCACATGTTGCTAGCATAGCTTCATGAAGTTGAAAAAAAAGTAAATGTGATTTAATTAGTCTGACATGATGTGCTGTAATTAATAAATAATCAAATTAATAATAAAATTGTGATTTTTAAGAGATTTTATATTGTGACGAAAGCACAATTTTATATAATAAATTATTTTTACCGTTAAAAGTCACGTTTAACTTCAATTTACAAACCATCAATAAATCTTCAAGATCAGAATAAATAAAAGTTAAAAATACTATGATAATGGATTATTTGTATTCGAAGTACGTTCGCTAGTACGTGATCTGGTTTTTAATCGTGTTTTCGAGTAAATTTCGTTTTCATTTATAATATAAGTTGGTACACGATTGAAAACACAAATTAGTAAATATTATTTTTATATGAACCAGATAGGTTAATAGCACTAGTAATCGATACCTTAAAGAAATAGGTAGTATATTTTCTGGAGGCATTGCGTGTTGAGCGACGGAACTGAACGCCGCGCTTTGCCTCGACACTAGAGCGAAAGGTTTAAGGTTTTGAACCAGTCGATTTTGCTGCACACTTTGTGACCCTGCGCCAGGTGTGTTATAAAAAAACTTTTTAATCAGTATTATTTTAGAGGTTCTAATATTGTAATTAGGCTGCAATTTTTTCTAATGACCATTGCCATTTGTTGTAAAAGATTGTTTATAGCAAAAAAATATATCCAATACAAATCAATTGTTATAAATATCCTTCGATAAATGGAGAAATACATCTTAGATTAACCCATTTTTTTTGCTTGTTAAAAATAATAAGCAATACCTTGCTCTTAATTAATTAGCTTTAGAAATGCAAACATTTCCATTAAAACACTTACTCTATGCGCCTCAAGGAGTATTTATGCATTTATCCTTAATCTTCTTAATCCTACTAATATTAAAGATTTGAAACTTTGTGAGGATGGATGTTTGTTCCACTTTCAGGCAAAATCTATTGAACGGATTTATATGAAACTTTACAGCGAAATAGGTAATGTATCAGAATTATAAATGAGGCCGTCGTGGCGCAGCGGGACTAGGGTGTGACTGTAACACGACGGTTGTGGGTTTTTTTTTTTTTTTTTAATACTTGCAACCTCCATCATGAGGAACGGAGACTTTGGTTTCGAATTGTTGTGTTGTTCTCGGCTTTTGAATAATATATTTATGGGGATACTACTTTATTGTGATATTTTACTGGTTTTTAAAATTGAATCTTAAATTGCGAAACTAGATACTGTTTTCTTTAGTAAGCTATATGATAAATTTGCTATTTTGCTATTTGTTTTTCTGGAGTTTTCGTAGAAAAACCCCGCTCACTTAGGTTCCCACACTCGGATTTTCACAAAAATCACTCAGTTTAAAGGGATACTTCCCAGCCCAACCCCATGTGGTCAGGCATGTCACTAGGTTCACTGCTTGTATTTTTAATTTAATTTTTTAAACTAAAAAGTGTCTTTTTTCACGAAATTTTAATAGTTTTTTTAATGATTTTTGTCACTCGCACTTGTCCAAAAATTATTTTTTTGGCACCGTCGGATAGGGTACACTCCCGAGCAACTTTCAGTGTCACTCTCACTTTTATCGCACTAGTATATCCCGAGTTATGAATTTTTCGTCCGAGAATTCTTGTTTTGGTAGTCGAGGGAGCCGCGTTCGTGTGTGATCGCTACGAGGGCTCAACCGGGACTCCGGTTGTGGGTTCGAATCCCACTCGAGGAAGTGAAATATTTATTTACGTTAAATTTCCATTTCTTCGCTTTGGTGTCCAGGCAAAGCGCGGGCGAAGCGAGTTCTGCTACTCAACACGCAATGCCTACGGAATTCGGCTGAGAGTGGGGAACGGAGTGTCTTAACACTAGGTTCCCTCTGCCTACCGTGCTGTGATACAGCGTGAGCTGATTTATTTTATTTTATTTGTTTAATATATTATTATTAAATAATACCTATAGGTATTGCCCGAAGACCTTTTCAGTTTTTACTTATTCCACTCAATTTCATGTAGGTAATGAATACGATCCCGCGGGCCAAGGGCTCACATATTCCATATACTCGTAGTAAGGAAAGCCGACGAGGGTTGACATTCTCTTGATATTATACTTGGATAAAAAGCCTAATGGCATTCACATTTTTCAACCTGTTTACTAAAACATAATATAAAATAAAATGTGTTGTTGTTACTGCATACATTCATAGAGTAGGTTCGTGAAAAGTATGAAAAATGATAATCTTATGATAATTTTCGTAAATGCTACAGAAGTAAGTTGAAAAATTATAATATTAATCGAAACTACTACTATTACTCAACACGCAATACCTCCAAAATTCGGCGGAAAGTGGGGAACGGAGTGTCTTAACACTAGGTTCCCTCTGCCTACCCTGCTGTTTGCGGGATACGTATTTTCGTCTCTACAAAATACAAAAAAAAAAACTAGAATGAACAACGCTAATATGTTCTACGAACTAACACAAAAGTACGTAGTTACGATACCCAATATACGACGTCCCTTTGTAATTAAAATTGGTGAACGAAGCTTTATATTGCTAAGGTCTTTGTACAACATTGATAGATAAAAAATATAACAATAATATAATATAAATAATTAAAAACATATAAATAAACATTGTAAAAACAAGGAAAATGTAAAGTATTTATTAACTGTAGATAACATCTTCTTTTGAAATGTTACCGCAAGCTTAAAGGATTAACGAGTTCTCGTTGAATATTTTTAAACCTTTTTATTTGATACAACAACTTTGGACAAGTTTTAGCAGTGCTTCAAAATAATATTTATTTATTTGCAATCTATATGCAAAAATAGTCTATTTATGAATTAACGATTAATGTTTAATGAGCATTTATGTATATATGTACAAACAGCCTAAATGTTTTGTAATTAGGACATGCTTGGTATACAAATTTGGCATAAATTAATTCTTATAGATTCTGTTTTTTAAAATTTCAATCTCTATCTCGCATTAAGTAGAGAAGGTAGGCAGAACCTAAGCTAGATTCTTTCTGGCTTGCAAAAAAAGTACATGTATCACAATAACTATGTGTGTATTAATAACTTAATTTTTTAATTAATTATTGTGAATTATGATTTTACTTTATTTCATACATATCCCATGAAATTTTTAATAATAAACATTATTATTCTTCTCTTCTTATTAACCAAATAAAAAGATTAACATTTTAATAGCATTTACCAACATTTACATTAAAGAAAACTCTAATAATAAAATTCTAATAACTCTTAAAATATTTTATCATTAGATTATACAGAAAAGTATCGAGTCAAAAGAGAAATTGATATTTTAATGAAACAAGGGCTCTAAAATCTTAATTCCAAAGCTATTGAAATGAGCAAATGAATTGGTAAGTAGAATAAAAACTTAAGTGGGTCTCTTGTACTTTTGTTATTTTTCGCACCGTTCTTTTATCTCAACATCAGGGATCGGTATTGTTACCACTCTGCTTTGCTCTTTTAAGTGAAAAATGTCTGGATTCCTTTGTGGAACTGAACATTTCCTTTTGCTCGTTGGTTTTACTTTACCCTTTTAAATATAGTTTCTTTCATTAACACTTTAAATGTGAGTAAGTATGTCCCTCTATACTTAGTTATAGTTTAGCAATAATTTTGTCGTAGCTGAGGTCAGATGTGGCACAGAAGCAAAATAAGCGTGCGACTGTGAACTTGACAGGTCGTGGGTTCGATTCTCATTTAAGGAAAATGAAATATTTAACATTTTTAATTCCTCAAAGTTGGGAACGCAAGAGGGAAATGGGAACGGAGTGAAGCTAAAGAAGAATAATGTCTTAGCACTAGGTTCCCAGATTCCCTCTGGCTACCCTGCTATGTGCGTGCAGCAAACGTGATACTAAAAGAAAAAATCATATTCTTTTAGACCGTTTTAACTGCTCAATGATTACTTTAGATTATATATTTATCCTAAAGTATTATATTATTATCATTATCATTGAATTTAATTCATTTGCTATTATCATTTTAGCGGTCAAAGCTTCACTCGAAGTAAGGGCACGATAATGCCTCATTCAACCCACGCGCTAATCCAATTTACCGACTTGTTACACGGTGCGGCGTCTTTAATAAAAAATATTTTTATATGACGTCCTCTTCAGAAAAATGTAATGTAATAATATATAATAAGTGATACTGAAAATTATTTTCATGGCTTAAAGTTTCGCTTACAATTTTGTACAAAAGTTTTATGTAATTTTTTTGTAGTTCTGCTTTTTTCGTAATATTTCATATATTTTGAAGTGTTTTATGCATCGTATATAGCGAAAATATGATTGATGATGTTTTTTTTTTATTTAATGCAAGTGAAATTTTTAGCTCCAGTGGGCATGTAATTTTAAACTTGATATATAAAAATTATGGATACTTTTTTATTGTTCCTAATTTAGAGTGTAAACAATTTTTTAATAACACAGAGGCCGTCGTTGGCACGTAACTCGGTGAAATGATTTATTTCATTTCTTCGCTCTAGTACAACTCTGGTAAGGTTTGTCTGGCATATGCGGGATATACCGTAAACCCTGATATATGCGGGATACACCAATCTACAAAAAATCTATAATATTGCTAAACACATCCACGTGCTTCAGTAAATATTATAATTTGAAGCCAAATACGAAAGATCATCCCATCCGTTCATGTCATTTTACAATAGGTAATCTATATATATAAAAGGACTTGTCCTCACTGACTGAGGTAAGACGCACGCACAGCCGTAACCGCTGTGCGTAGAAACGTGGAATTTGGACAGATGTTTACTTTTGTAATCTGGACATCCACTAAGAAGGGATTTTGAAAAATTTTAACCCTAAAGGGGTGAAATAGGGGTTCAAAGTTTGTATGGAAAAAAATTTAAATCGGCACCGATTTTTATAAAATTTGAAATTTAGATTTTTAAAAGTATTTAATTGAACACGTGTTTCATCGTTTTCTAGAATTCTCCCCCTAAGGGTGCAAATAAGGGGTTGAAAGTTTGTATAGGTTTTTTTTAAATCGTCACCAATTTTTATAAAATTTGAAATTCAGACTCTTAAACGTATATAATTAAACACATGTTTCATGGTTTTCTAGAATTCACCCCCTAAGGGTGCAAATAAGGGGTTGAAAGTTTGTATGGGAAAATTCTTAAATCGCCACCGATTTTTATAAAATTTGATATTTAGACTCTTAAAAATATTTAATTGAACATATGTTTCATGGTTTTCTAGAATTCACCCCCTAAGGGTGCAAATAAGGGGTTGAAAATTTGTATGGAAAAATCTTTAAATCGCCACTGATTTTTATAAAATTTGAAATTTAGACTTAAAAATATTTAATTGAACACATTTTTCATGGGTTATTAGAATTAACCCTTAAATAGGCAAGCGAAGCTGCGCGCGTCCGCTAGTTTAATGATAAACTTAAAGTAAAAACACAAAGAATTTAACTATATTATAAAAGACTTTTAGAATCCTTAATAATAAGCAAATTATTATAGATAGAGTACACTGTAGGTTAAAAGCTAGACTGTTGTTAGATATTCGTATTTGTTGATCCAACGAAGGACCACTTAAAGGTATTCACTATGGACTATGGAGATTAAATACACCCACACGCATCGCTAAACGGATTATGGTTAAACAAAGTAGATAGATTTCGAAACCACAAAATGATTTAAATATATTTTAACAATAATAATTTGTTTTGAAAATATCTTTCTTTTAATATTTCATTAACGCACGAAACATTTATTAGCATAAATACTGAAATGCCTAGAATATTTGCAAATATATATTTATTTTCTTTTCCTAGTAGACAATATTCGATTATAATTTAAATTAAACAATTTTATTGTCAATAAAGTTTAGTTGTGTAAAAAATCATATAAATTTTTAATTGAATTCTTATTTACTACTACGGTCTTGTCTTTCAGTTGATATATGAAAATGAGAGCAAAGGACTCGCAAATTCAAGAGTGGTCGTTTAATGGATATGGGTTGACATTTCCTCGACATTATTTACGTGTAAAATTTTAAAAAGACTTTTACTCTACGCTTACTTAGTTAAGTCAGTCATTTATTACAATCTAAATTTGTTTGTACTTTTTACTTGTTATGTAGGTAGATAGATAAAAAAAATATAAAATTATACATTACAATTTTTAAAAAATTAAATAGCTATATAAAATATTTGTTGCAGTACTCCTATTCTAAACTAAGGAATCACGATCAAACATTTTTGCTTACAGCATATTTAATACATGGTAAAGCTTTCAAATTAATTCACTTTGTTGAAGCATTTATTCCGCAAATCACATGGCTTTACTCATGTAAAATGAAAGTGTTTTAATATTTTAAAAACTTAAGAGAACAAAGAGATTTTTTTATTCAATGCTATGAAATGTAAAAGGTTACATTTTTTACAATTTTCTCAAAAGTGACCAGTCATGGCGCAACCGAGGGGCTGTAAACGCGACAGGTTGTGAGTTCAATTCCCATTCGAGGAAATGAAATATTTAAAATTTTAATTTCTTCGCTCTGGTGTTCAGGCTAAGTGCGGCGTTGAGTTCAGCCACTCAACACATTGCTTGCAGCTTGAAGCCTATCAAGGCTAAAGATGGGCCAGTCGTGGCGGAGGGACACATGCATGCGACTGTACCCATACGTACATACACAACAAACTATAAGGCCTCGTAGTTTTCATCAGGGGTTAAATAAAGTTATGCAATCCATGATCGCTCTATATATTTACATTTAAACCTCTTATGTCCTTCAACATCAAGAACTAACGCTCTTCTCCTTCGCATTTCACGAGTCTGTGTATAATTCATGAAAGGATATAATTTGTTATCCAAAAAGGTTCTACATTAAGTAATTTGATTTTGTACCATGATAACCTGACGCTTGAGATTTCCTCAACAGACGAAGAAATATTCTTATAAATATCTAATGTACAATTTCAAGACAAGATTCCAAAAGTATTACCAATATAATTACCGTGTAAATAAAAATATAAAATAAATCAGCTTCACGCAGTATCCCGCACACAGCAGAGTAGGCAGAGGTAACCTAGTGTTAAGACACTCCGTTCTTCACTTTCTGCCTCTTGAGGCATTGCGTATTGAGTGGCAGAACTCAACGCCGTGCTTCACCTCGATACCAGAGCGAAGAAATGGAAATATAAAAAAGATAGTTTTTTTAAAATAATTTTGCAAATCGCATTATATTCACAAAGACTAAATAAGCTTGAAGTATGGTATATTAAGTTGACGAATTACTCACATATTTAAGTAATGATTTCACAGCTTAATGATTTTGCACCGACATCGACAGCTACAAATGGAAAGTTATCGCTTTTCTGTCTGTCATTCACAGCTTGTTATTCATAAAGGAAATGAGATAAGGAGTTCAAACTGTAATGTTTGATGTGCTTATCTATACAAATATTATAAAGAGAAACTGTTTATGTCAATAAAATAAATTAACGAGATTTGGTTTATATGTTTTATTTAATTATAATAACCAGCTATATGCTATTTAATACATGTTTATAAAAATACATAAGTTGTATTTTTTTTGTAGTTTACTTTGTGTCCCTGCGGCACGACGCGACGGCCTGAAAATAACAATTAATGTTAAATAATTTACTTTTCTCGTTTTGAAGTTCCTTTGTGGACAAAGCTAAAAGGAAATGTCATCAAGCACGAGTAACTTTAGATTACGACAAATTAACTCTGAAAAGCGTTGCGTCTAATATAATTCAATAATATCATTATTACATTTAATTTCCTAAGCCGTTACATTTATTCATACGTTTTACTAATCTTTGGTATAATGCTGATAATGACCTCTTGACCTTTTAATAATCCTGTCTATAGGCAACCCTCCATGTAAGTTTTAATAAGGGTTAGGTAATGCCTTTTTATGATCAAATGCTTTTTTCTCTGAAATATTTTTTATCTTCTTTCTTTTTTATATTAAGGAAATTGACCAAAACAATATAAAATTGAACATTTTTATGCAATGAATAATATTTCAGGTTCATTTGAATTCAATATAAAAATAAATATTTAGAAGAATCTTGAAAAAAGAAAATCTTATGTATTGGGATAGTGACAACTAAAATTTGCATTGTTAGAATTAATTACTCAAGAACCCGGCCACTGCCGAAAGCAGCTTCCCGTCGAATAAATAATATTTACTGACCATGCCATGCTAAGTTTTATAATGTCTGTCTAAAAAGAAAATGTAATTTCGTCCATCCATTTTGTATCTAGATTTATCTTAAAATATTTCTAACATGTATATTAAATCCTTATTTTTTTAATTATCTTCAATTTTTGTACAATTATGTAATGTATATAATTATATTAAAGAATAATATTATTATGATTCCCTTATCTAGTTCAGGATATGAAAACGACCATATTTTTAGTAAGCATGAGTTCCTCAGAGGCCGTTGTTTAAAACTATGTTCCCTTTGCCTGCCCTGCTATAAGCGGGACCCTATAAAAAATGAATTTTGTTGTTTTTGTTGTTGTTTGCAACATTCATAAATCAAACATTAAAACAACAGCTAAGTAGTTTGAATTTCATAATATTTGTTGAACTTCGAACTTTTGATTCTCAATGAATAAGTAATATCCTAATAAATTAAACTCGCAAAGTTTACACATGCGAAGTGTATTTGATCCATTAGAACATAAAGCGAGAGGGGGGGGATGTGGGGGTTGCGACGTCATTCTGCTCTCGATCACATACAAAATCCTACTCTACTTTTAACACCACGCCAATCCCGGATTAATTTAAACCGAGCTCCCATGAATACATAAAAATCCATATAGACTAAAAATAAATTGGCAGTCTACTAGTTGTAATATTTTAAATCCTAACGCTTGCTCATAGTTTGTTTTTAGAGTAGTTCACAGGTCAAACAATGATCTAAATACATACGTATATCTATCTATAAAATCATAGTTTTATGAAATAATAAAAAAAGAATTAAAAAATATTTGTATGCTTATTAAAAAAATAATTTTCCTTAAAAATGAAAGAAAAGAAAAGAACGTAAAAAAGACGACATAATGGTAACTTTTCTTGCTTACAGTTAATAGATAATTTTTGGAAATATTTTTGAACAAATAAACCTACTAAAGAATTAGGAACAGAGTGAAGTTAAAATTTAAATAATTTGGATCGAGGAAAGCCCACCCTCTTGGTTACGAGAGGGTATTGGCTTTATTGAATGAAAGATTTCGCTCAATCAACTAGCGGGAGACTAATGGAAGAGTTGCCTAACGAACACGACACAGTACTTTACAATATATACTCGTACGCTACGCTATCGGTGCTAAATGGAAGTACTTAGTGCCATGTGTTTCTTTTTTGGTATTTGTTTTGATTTTTCTTCCACCAAAAGCGGTTTTAAATTCATTTTACAAAATTTGTATTTGCTTCCAGAGCTGCTACCACCCACAGCAGGGTAGACAGAGTGTATTAAGTGTTAAGATACTCTGTTCCCCATTTTCCGCCGAAATCTGAAAGCACTGCGGGTTGAGTGGTAGCCTAGTGGTAGGTTTGCCTCGAAACCAGAGCAAAGTGAAAATATAAATTGTATAAAATATCATCCAATATCTCGTCAATCTATACATAAACTGTGTAATCATAGAGGCGTGTTAAATTGAAAGTGATTATTCATGTCCTCACGCTGTGACTCCACCATTTCGCAGCTATGAATAGTTATATGTGCAAATATCTATGTTTGATTATTTATTATACCAACTAGGTTCCAAATGTGAAAGTAAATACTTATCAAATGTTCATCAAAATACACTAAATATGTTATGGTTATATATTTTTTTCTTAGCTCTGGTATTATGGCACAGCGCGGCGTTGAGTTTCGCTACTCAACACGTAAGACTTTAATAATTCGGCTGAAAGTGGAGAACGAAGTGTCTTAACACTAGGTTGCGCCTACCTACGCTGCTATATACGGAATACAGCGTGAACTGAAAAAAAATGTAAAAAAACAGTAAAATTCTCATTTTCATATATAAAGCCATAAAGAACTAGTACACATAATGGAAACGTTTTGATGAAGCCTCAATGGTTTTCAAAAATGAGAAGGTACTTTTTATATGCTATTACTAAATAAAGTACCACCCTGCGCCGCACTAACAATTTATTTCTAACAGAATTTTTATCATATAGAGATTTTTCCGATATACACCACTATATTTTAGAAGTATATTTTTTATAAAGGTATATTTTATATTTTGGGGAAATTCGATCTACTATCAAGGTATGACATCTGGATAATACTATTTTTCTTTGTAAATTACAGGAAAACTGATAGGTTATGATACAGTTGGTAATACAGTTAGTTACAAAAAAACAATAATTGATATTTTGTATTGATATGTAGAATAAAAAGACAAGAAAATGTGTCTCAGATTTCCTATTTTAATTAATTTCCCAATGATACTAAGGTTGCTTTTGATTTTCTACTAACTTGTAAAGTTAAGATTATTTCATCAAAGGGCAAAACATTTTCCAGCGTGATTCTCTGATTGCGTTAACGATTACAAAATGAACTTTCCTTTGAAATTCGTAAAATTTTTGTAGGTCTAAGGGTAGCCAAAGTGATTTCGATTAAAATGTTGGGTTTTAATTAATTTTAGCTTTTATGAAAAAAATAAACTATTAAGACACTTTTTTTTATTTTTGTGTGTATCTTTTTTTTGATAAATTATTTGACAATTGTAATATTTTCAACAAAATCTTATTAGTTTCATGTATTTTATTATATATATTTGGTAAAACATACAATTATTTACATAAATATATATATTTTTTAATTTTGTATCCTTCACATAGCAGGGTAGATAGAGGGAACCTAATGAATAAGACACTTCGTTCTCATTGAGACGTTTTCGTAAGATTGAATGTGGTTAAACACAGCTGTTTCTATGTATAAGCAAAATTACATAAAACATTACAGAAAAAAGATTCGAGTTGATTTTGTTATAAATATTGCTTAAATAACAGCATAATATTCTTTTGGAACAGTTCCATATAAGCCGCAATCAATCACACCGGAGGTCAAGTCCATAATAAACAGAAAATCCAGCTATTATCCTTACGGGAAATAACATTTATTGAGCACTTATATTCTACAAATTAGATTATTTGCTGTCGAATTACAAGTGACGAATGACTTTCCTTAACACTATATAAATAAAGTAGAGCTGTCATGGTACAGGGGCACAAGCTTGTGACTGTAAGCGCGACGTTTGCGGGTTCGATTCCTACTCGGGGGAATTAAATATTTACTATTTTCATTAACTCGCCCTAGCCTCAAGATAAATCCTCGAGAATTTCACAAGTATCTAATTAATTTCTTCATGATCTGATTTCATGAGGTTTCTAGGTTCCCTCTACCTCATGGTAAATAAATAGAATGTATTTCAATTCTCGTATCACTTTAAATTAGATGATTTAATAGTAAAAATATATGTACTTACATATTTTCAATGCTCATCTGCCTTGCTGCCAATATGTCAAGTTCCATTTTCACTCCAAGGAAGGTTCCAGGTTAGTGCTATATTGTCTTGTCAGTGATTTTTTTCTTTTGAATATTTCATAAAAACATTATTACTCTACAATACTACTTTAGTGGCCGTCATAGCGCGGAGGGAAAGCGACTTAACGTGATTAGTGATAATCTACTCGGGGAAATGAATTATTTTTATTTTCCTCAGGAATCAAGACAAAGCGTTGAGTTCATGCACTCAACATTCAATATCTCACAAATTATGCGTAAATTAGGGAAGGGAACTTTAACTTAACACTAGGTTCCCTCTATACTACCTTGCTACGCTATATTAAGCGTAATGCTGAAAATAAATGACCCAATATGTAAAACTTTATGTATATTTATTCCGTGAATGTATGTAATTGTCGTTTAAATTAAACATGGTAGGTAAGTAAAGTGCTTTTTAATAACCCCAGGCGTTTATATGTGCATTCAATATGACACATTTATCATTGCCGTCGATAAGTATGCCATCAAATTTTATTGGTGAAATGGTTATTATCAAAATTACATAAAGTAAAAAAAAACAAAATACTGTCGAATTGATAACCACACCTCCTTTTCTTACAGAAGTCGGTTAAAAAGGCGTGTATGTATTGCTCCCAATCCTCACTTAAATAGTAACTAGTATTGGGTTTAAAAAAAAATACACATGCAACTTAGTGTTAAGATACTCCGTTACCCGTTCCAGGAAAGGCCCAATTTTCTAGACCTCAACGGAACGGAACGGAGCTCACGCTTTGTCTAGTTACCAGAGCGACGAAATGAAAATAATTAAATTCTCGTTTAATTAACTTACGAATTAATTTACTTAGTAGCCTAGTGAAAAAATAAATAAAATTACGGTAAATATCAACACTTTATTCTATTTTCATTAACTTCTATAGTTTTATATTTTATACATTTTTTATTTACAGTTAAGTTTGACAGAAATAAATGGTACTATTATAGGCGTAGGTCGACGTTACGTTAAAAAGTCAAATAGTTTACATTATATAAGTATATATTAATTTTTTTATTTATTTTAATGTTATATTTGAACCGTAAATTTGCAGAAATATTTTTTATTCGTATTACACAGGGCAAATTAGTCGCTTTTTGTAAGCACAGTTAAATAAATGTTGAATAAGAAAACGTTGAAACTTCAAATTTGGGACGAACTGCTACCGCTATACGTGACATGTAAAGATAATGATTAGCCTACATTTTCTTCTATGTTTGTCTATCCAGAAAAATAAGGCGAATTCTTTTGAAATATAGAACAATATTAACTCTGGCTTTACATATTAAAGTCAATAATTTCATTTAAAGTATAACATAATTTAGCTATACTTGTCTACAGAAAAAATAATATTTCAAAGATTTGAATCCATAAATAAGTAATTAATCAGTCTTTGATAAGGTTATATTTCTAAAATCGATAACCTATTAAATATTATATGAAATTATTAACATAAACATTTAAAGGATAATAGATCTGTTTTAATACATTCAGAATTTTTTTTTAAAAATGTTTCATTCAAATCATCACATATTACTTAGGCACCTATTTCTTGTATACTGTAGAAGTTGAACGAAGAATTATTTTCATTATAAATAGATAAATATATATAATACCATTACGATTTCCAGTATTGTTAATGGCTTATACGTTATTGATAATCCATCCATAGCCTCCATATAGATATTAATCATGTTATCAAACATAATATGCAAATATATTGAAATAACGAAAACTTTCATTAATATCCAACTTTTACAGCAACAAAGTTTATATAATTACATAATTTATGTATAATGTTTTCGTTAAAACTACATATATTTTGGCCTTTTTGACCTAAAACTAATGTATTATTTACATACATTTATATCTCATAGAAATAATCTTTGGCTATAATAATAAAAACAATTTGAATGGATATGTTACATGAGTTTGTACAATATGAGAGCTGTACGTGGATCCCTTCTTCACCGATAAATATACATTTTTATATCTATACCTACTAAACAAACGTTATTAAAAGGTTAAACTACCGAATACTATATAAAAGTAATAATAGTAAAATCTTGAATATCCAAGCACTATTCGAACCTGTAACAAAAAAAAATCTTAATAGTGTATTATTTCTTCGCACTGGTGTTGAGGCAAGGACGGCGTTGAACTCAACGGCGAGGAACTCCGTCACTCAACACGTAATTGAGATTCAAGAGTTCCCTAGGTTCTCCTAGTCCTTAACAACTAGGTTTCCTCTGACTACCCTGCTGTGTACGGGATAGAGAGTGAAGCTGTTTTAATTTATTTTATTTATTAATGTGTAAAGAGTAAACACTGTTTATAATTTTCATTCCAGCTAAAACATCAGCAACATGCAATTTGCAAATTTACTGGTTTTATAACGTTAGCTACGTTCATAGAATAAATTGACACCGCAAAGTTTGCTCAATTCAATAACACTCACCTACAGCACTATTACGGACGCCCAGCACCGAAGCAACTTCTGGCTGCTCCATATCGAAAATTAGTTCGGCGCGTGCCGCGTACAGGTTATATATACTTGCTATGCAGGTCAACCTGAGGCTGCCTCGCTTAAATGCTTCGTGGCGAACAACAAATAATACTTCACCTACAGATGGCAGTCTATTATCTGGACCCGACCTCTCAAACCCAACCTTCATATCTTCCTTGGGAGGGCGCCTGATTTCCTCTTTATGGAGGCTTATATAAGTCTCGTCCAAATACTGGATATTACTTTCGTCATGAAATATGTTGAAATTGATATCATCCTCGGCCATTTCTGGCGTAGTCGTTTCAGATTTCGGCGGGGGGTCCCATTTGAACCACTCCGGTAACTCGTGCACAAACGATTCCATATCGATCTGGGAAACATAAGGGAATTAGGAAATTATCATTTTAGGTGGAATAGATTATTTGTTGAGCAAATGCTTATCTTAGATAATGGGTAGTTGGCCAAAAGCTACGCCGTTTGCTATTTTGTGATTAACGACTCGCCTACCGAGTGGCCAGAGAAAAAAACTACGACGCTGCCAAAACAAAAAATACGTAGAATTTCTTCCATATATCTATATATATTACATGCTATTGTGATACAGTTATTTCAATATTTTAGTATTGGTGCTAATTATATGTAGAGAAAAATTAAAAAATGCTTTATTTTTCAAAGAAATGTAAATTGCTATTTGTTGTGACCTTCGTTGCTAGCTTGAAGTCATTTCATGTTAATACATAGATGTATTTATAAGTGTGTAAATATATAGGTACCCTTGTAATATAAAAGTTACTATTTACTTAATTGACACTTCGTAATGGAGCCCCCGCACGCTAGCCCTCATAACAATATCATTTTCACATTGATGAAGTTTTATTCAGAATAGAACGCTTTTCATCGTGATATACTTATATTCTATTTCATTATTTTGTTATACATTGTTAGTTGCTCTTGTTACTAGAAATATATAATATTTTTTCAATATTGTTAACAAATTTCGAATAATTCTAAAATTGAACTAATGAACTCCATTCATAATGAACGTAAACAAATTTTCAATTCAGCTTATTTGAATATAAGCTATTACTTTTAGCAAATACAAATTTAGCAGTTATTTAAGGACTTGATATTTGACCAATATTATTTTAATTTTAGTTTAAGAATTAAAAAATATACATCTATAAATATATAAAATAAAATGTAATATTTAAGAGAGTTTGATATGTATTATAAAATTTCTGTACATTTCTACATTTTTTTCTGATAGATGGCCAATTTTAAAAACTGTTTAAAACAGACACTTACTTCCTGGCCATTTAGAGCGAATGTAAGATTAGCCGGTGGATGTGATGGCGGTGAGGCGCAGGTGGCGCGCAGCGTCGACCCCACGCCGTACCATGACCGATCAGACACAAGCTTCGGTCCCCATTCTGGAGAATCTGTGAAAAAAAACAAATTTAAAACATTTTTCTTTTCATCGAATATTTATTTTGTTCTGTTTTATCTTTTTGTTAGAATAGCTATTTAAACTTACAATTAAGAATCATAATAATATTTTATTTTAATTTTATCGTCCTAATTTCACGTTGTAAAGCCCTATAGCTACATTTTCCCAACTCAGGTAACCCTGTTACCGTTTAATCAACCTTGTACAATCACATTTAGGTGGTCCCCGTGAAACCTTTATTTTTTAAGCCTGAAACAAATTTAATCAACGAGAAAAATGATAAAAATGAAGCACAACAACGTACACCAACAACAATCGACGTAAAATTATATTTCTTGTTAAATAATTAATAAGAAATGTGTTTTGCTACTGTGTTATTGCTTGGAAATCCACGTAGACTATTCTTATAGGGTTTGCCAAACTAATCTATCAAACGGAACGTCTAAGTTTAAACCAGCATATCTAGGATACGGAGTTACATAATGAAAACATCGATCTTCGTTGGATTTTAAGAGCCAATACTTCTAACTACGGTCTACTTTAACTTAACTAACAAGAAACTTTGTGATAGTCTAGTCAAATAAAGTATTATAAACGACTTAAAATGTTCTATGTAAAGTAATATTTCTGAATCTTTAATTAATCTCAAGAAAATTAAAATATTCTGTTATTTTAACTTACAAATATGATATTTATGTACAAAAATCAATAGATTCAACAATATCGAATTATATTTACATTAACTGAAAAATAAAAACCTATCATCTACTTTATATTACAGTATAAAAATAATACTAGGAACGAAATACTTACTCCATATTAAATTGACCATTAGTGCTTAAAACGTACTAAAGTAAAATGTGAAATAGCTACTATATTTTTATATAATATTTATTTGGCTTTAGAGCATCGATTTATATTGGCAGGTGAATTTTATTGCAACTGTGAACTAATGCGGGGCAAACCTACGTTCGGCACGTCCGTTTACATTCCTTTTACATTGCTCGGCGTCTAGTTGGAATAAACAATTGCTGCAGATATATTCGCTATGAATTGACTTTTGCTATTTCTACTGGAAAATATTTACCTGCATGAACATAGTTTACTGCATAAGAAAGTGTTCGGATATTTTGACCTATATAATTATTGATTGGCGTGACGTAGTGGTAGAAGCGTGTTATTGTAGACGCGATGGTTGTGGGTTCGATTTCCATTCAGTAGCAAGAAAAAGTGCGGCGTTAAATTCCACCACTCAACACGCAGTGCCTTGAGTGGCGGAAAGACAGAGTGTTTTAACACTAGGTTACCTCTACCTAACCTGCTATTTGCCGGATACAATGTGAAGTTGAAAAATAAATAACTATTATAACGCGTTTAGCTTTGTAAAATCATGTTGAAAATTCACCTTATCGTACGTGAATTTGTTTACTAATTATTCTTGCAAATAAACTATAATAGCCATACTAAACTGGCTTTAGTGTTAAAACTGTAATGTTATATGAATATAGTTAATTTTTTACTGTAAATTATATAATTGTTTTTTGTGCGTGCAGTGTGACAACATAAAATAATGCACTACAATGTGTACAATTTCTTAAAAAATAGTCTTATAAGTATTATAACTCTGATTATAGACTCTAACTACTATCGTGCTGGGTTCTGTTTTCAGTTTTAGGCCTCACCCAGAAAGAGCAGAGGACCCTACGCTACGGCTACGCTCATATGTTATTTAAAAAAAATGGATTTCAATTTATATTAAACTTTTTCAGAATTTGTATTTTTGATAACGTAATATCAAAGGTTATTGCCATTTTTGTTACGCCATTAAAGACGATAAATGCACCCCGTGTTATATAAAAATATAAATTGTAAAAGTTGTAAACGACGCCAATAACCGTAAGCGCTACTACATCTTGGCACACGAAACATTCACATTTTCCTGGAGCTGCCGTGCGGTGCATTGTCTTCGTTAATGGTAGCATCTGCGGTCTTCACATGTATATAACTATAAAATCTAAGATACAGGGTGTCCCAGGAGCCAACGATAAAACGAAATCAGGTGATAGACCAAGTCGTGACAGTTATGAGAAAAATATAAAAAAAAATCTTTGTCATGTATTTTTCATATTATATTGATTTTAAAAAATATCGGAAAAACCGACACCCTGTGATGGTTTTTCAAGTCCCAGGACTACAAATATTACTCTTTCNATTTGAAACTTGGGAATGAAATACAATTATAAATTATAAAAAACCTAAATGCATACAAAGTCATAAAAAAAACAAGCCCAATAGGTCATTAAGATTGACAGTCGGGATCCATTTAAATGACAAATGATTAATGCTATTTTTAAATAGCTTATAAACGATAACCCATTTCACGTATCGATTTTTTTACGTCGATTTATTTTATATATTGACAATTTGGTCTCTGGTTGTCTATCTATAAAAAAAAACAAGTATCAATAATTTATTAGGATTAACAGTTGGAGCACTTATACTTACATAGACTGATAAAAGATAAAAATTGCTCCTTTCTTTGCATCAAACAGTTGGGTAAAAAAAGAAAATTAATCGATTCAGTAGGTAAAATCGATATTGAATTGTATATTTTATTACGAAAAATATGTAAGTTTTTATTTTCACAAAAAAAAATTATTAAACCTTGGCCGTTTTATGCATATTTATATAAATAATAAATAATAATTGGTAACGTGGAGTACTGCTGCGGTTTCTGGCCGAAGTAATGTTGATGCTAATTGATTATTAAAAATTGACATATATTTTTATTGTAATTTCATGTGCATACGTAATTCCCGCGTTTTTAAGCATTGATAATTTTGTTTGAAATAATGTTTTAAATATTTGTAGTTCCTAAAACAGATTTTCCAAAAAATTTCTATTATGCAAAATTTTCGTTATTGTTCCGTTTAGGTACGCCTGTAGATATATGTAATATTTGAGAGCGTGATTGTTTTTTATATAAAAGTTTCCTTATTTTCATCTATTACTGTTTGTTCTCTTTAGTTTCATTTCATAGTAAATACGAGTACATTTGAAATGAAATCATGTCGCACAGGAGGGACGTTTTGCGGGGTGAGCGTATCTTGGCATGCGATGTTTCTACAATTTTAGTACTGCTCACGTATTTCTAACATTTGTAATACTATTTGTGGTTTAGTGACAGAGATAGCAAATAGCTTTGGATAAAAGTTATTTTAAAATAGTGAAAACTTACATCTTTTGCTATATATATATTAAAATTAAAAAATGTATTGTTTTCTTTATAAAAGCCAACAAACGAAGAGTTTATTGGTCAGCTATTATCATAAACCACAATGAAGCCTGTCTAGTGAGTTACCTGTTTAACAAAACAGATTGATAGACTATGATAGAGTTAGGCAGTGGTCCGTTCCGTAAACATTAGTGTTATAAATTTATTATCTATAGCCGCGTCGATCATTTGTTTAGTGCATTTTAAGTATTTTTTAACCATTTTTACACGTATTCATAGACCATGCTGCCTAATATTAACGAAAAAAAAAAGAAATTATGTAAAAAAAGGTATATTACGAATATTTAAAGTTAGAACTCTAGGGTGCAGAAAGAAGAAGCTCCTAATAGTAAAAATAAAGAAAATATAACAAGAAATATTCTCCATAAACAACTGGAATAGAAACGATAAAACAGTACAAAATAATAAATCCATATGTCAAGTTAATTGCTTTTTGTTTCAGCTTACCCACTACGTCCAGAGGCGCGGACCGTATTTCCGTGTGGAAGGTGGGAGCGTCCGCCGACACCTCGCACCGGAAGCGACCCGCCATAGCCGGCGTCGCCTCTTGCAGAACTACCCGCCTCGCGCCGGACCGCGATATCTAGTCATTTATTATTTTAATGTTCCCTTTCTCATATTTTATTACATTACAAATCTACCTTAATTACGTATTCATAAATATATACAAAATATACTATTATATTAACTTTTTGCTGCATAATTACTATGGCATATGTCGCAGCGAATTGATCAAAAACTTTAAATGTAACGATTGAAATTATATAATAAGTAATTAAATTATATACGGCAAAGCTACGAATGAATTATTAATTAATTTCACTGCCTAAATTGCAATGAGCATATATTCGGCATCATTTAATTACTCGTTGGAAATTTTGGGTGAATTAATTATTATGCAGCAAAATGGAAACTATCTATTCTACTATTAATATTTAAGATATTTTTTTCATAGTTACTATCAATGTTTAACTTGGCTCTCATAAAACTACTTACGTCAACCTCGATTCCTGGCAATGGGAAAACTCGTGTATGAGGTAATTCTTTTGGAATATATCTGTAGAACTCTTCTCGTCCCCTATACCACTTTACGCTATATAGAGCTTCTTCATCTCCTAATTGCCACGTGCACTCTAGGGTTACAGTTTCACCTATTAAGACAGCACTCGGTACGTTGATCTCCAGGTTGTGCAGACCTCGTACACCTGAATGAAGAAATTTAATTATTTTATAAGAATCAAAAATGTATAATCCTTTTTTTTATACTAGCGGCTTATACGCGGTTTATCCCGCTTATACTGATATATTTTATAGCCAAATTCTTAACAATAAAATAATAGTTAAAATCTTTACATAAATTGTAACGTATGTTTTATTCTGACGTAAAGTTTCATCAAAATCCGTTTAGTAGTTTTTGCGTGAAAGTGGAACAAATCTCCATCTTTACAAGCTTACACATTTATAATACTAGTGGGATTCTTACTATTTCACAAGAAAAATCCATTAACGTAGAACATACGTATACTACAAAACTTGGAAATAATTAAGTTCTAGGAAAGCAAATAGAGTGAAGTNTGTTTTATTCTGACGTATTACCTAATTAACGTACTGTAAGGTTTCATCTAAATCCGTTCAGTAATTTTTGCGTGAAAGTGGAACAAACATTCATCCTTACAAGCTTACACATTTATAATACTAGTGGGATTCTTACTATTTCACAAGAAAAATCCATTAACGTAGAACATACGTATACTACAAAACTTGGAAATAATTAAGTTCTAGGAAAGCAAATAGAGTGAAGTCAGGTGCACCGAATGCAATCTCGCAATTGCCACAGGATTTTAAAAATTTATTTATCTTAGTAAAAAACTTTTTTAAAGATTAAAATTTAATGTTTTTTTAATGAAATTTTAAATCTTTTGAATTGTTTTTTTTTCAGCTTCCCGCTGTATTACGCATATAGAAGGATAGGTAGAGGGAACGTAGTGTTCAGACACTCCGAATTTTCGAGGTATTGCGTGCTGAGTGAAAATATTCATAAATAATATTTCATTCCCCCGATTGGGAATCAAACCCACCCAAACCGTCGCGTGTCCCTGCACCACGATGGCCTCGTGTGTAATTGTGTTATTAATAAGATGAATAATTTAAAATCTGTCACTTACAAATATATATTACATTTAAGCAATATGATAATTACGGTTTGTTCTTTGTTAGTCTATTTTCACATTTCATACGTCTGTTACAATGTCGGCCTTTTGATTTAAGTATAAATCTCACGCGTGAGTTAAACTTTTCATTTTTCTAAAAGAAATGAACTTTTATTTTCCAACATTTGACTGCAATATAATATGTAATATTGAGAGTTGAACAAGCTTTTTATATATTTTTTTTGTTCTGAACTTAGTAAGATATGAAGGGTTAATGTTTTTAACTTATGAAAAAAATTAATTCTTGTTAAAGAAATAACAGGGAAAATTGTATCTCAATAAATAATTAAAAGTAATACTTTGCAGACACATACCTTTATTAGATGAATTAGTTTGTTATATAATATAGACTATAATAATGTTTCTATTTACTAAATAACTCTCTTTATCCTGCACCCATCGTGCTTTGTTACTAAATAAATTGAATTGTCTATTTACGCATAATATTTTCAATTAAATGCAGATAGGATTCATTTAGGAATAATATAATATTATATTGATGTGATCGTATCTATATAATTGAGGCCAGTCGTGGTTCTGGGGCACAAGCATGTGACTGTAAACGGTAAAGGTGGGTTCGATCCGATTCGAGGAAATTAAATATTTAAGATTTTAATTTTCTTCGTACTGGTGTTGAGACAAAGCGTGGCGTTGAGAACCGCGACTCAACACGCACTACCTACAAAATTGGCCGGAAAATAGGAAACGGAGTATCTTAACACTAGGCTCCTTCTGCCTACGTTGCTACATGCGGGATACAGCGTGCGTGCATGCGTGATACAGTGTGAAGCTGAAAAAATTGAATTATATTGATGTGATCGAATATAGAGTAGCTTGTAGCACAAATCGCGCTATCTGTACCAAGTGTGGACCGGTGGTATTTGCATTGTAAATTTAATTCTATAATGTTCTATTGGTTTTGGATAGAACACTCTGTGTTTTGAATTGTTAATTTTGTCACAAAATCCGTTTTACTTGATTTTATATAATATCTTTTACTTTTATAATAAACTAATAGTGCAAGAATAATTATCACATGATAATATAAATCAACTTATAAAGAAATCGTTTCATTCATGTAAGATAGTTATCATCAGATTACCAAGGAAACTTCGTATATAAATATTTTTATCTTCACTGATATTTCGCTTTGTGGCAGAGTAGCTACAAAGATAAGTAAGCAATAAGTTGGTGTTTTCCATTTTCCGCTCCAGAAGAGATTTTCCAGTACTGCCTGATGGAAGCCATCGTTTTTTTGTGTAATTCAATTAAATTGAAAGTTCAAATGTAATTTGAACTTCACTTATTTTCCATAAAATAAAGTAAGAGTATTATAATATATATTTTATATAAATTTCTTACAATATTGTTGTTTTCCTAGGATAATATTTTACTTATATATGAAGGTACCATAAAAATTACAATAATATCTCATAAACGTACTTTGTTATCAGTGTGGCGGTAGAAAATCGCTCCTAGAAAGTTTTAACTGTTGCTATTAGATATGACATTCTTATTTTAGTGGTTTTCTTTGAAAGTTATAAACTTGAAATAATAAAGTTAAATGTAGACAATTATAAGTTTTTTCTTTAATAAATACCTTTACTTTGTGTTTAGTTATTATCTTTGAACATGCAAAACTTTCATAATATTCTAATTTTATAGGCCATCTTGGGAATATCCGTCATTTGAAACTATTTTATGGCTTGTCGTTTTGAAATAGATTCATCGTTATATTAAAATCCTACAAATTTACTTACGTAACTTACTTTTACTTATTATATACTAGCTACAAAAATATGTTATATTTTTGTTATCCTTATTTTCATGGGGTCCTCTTATTTAATATATATCCATACTTGAGTTATATGTGGGTACCTAAATTTATAAGCCAATGTAGAATTGGTATTGCTTTATTATAATTAGCTTATAGTCTTGGAGCTTATCCCTCATTGTTATACGGCACGTTTGTATAACAAGATTACTCAATGTATTTATACCTTCCAATCCATCAAAACTACTTAACCTATATATTCAGCTGTGAATATAGGGAAGACATCTTAAGCTAACTTTTATACGCTTAAATAACAAAATCAAATACATATTTCTGTTGATGTTTAACATTAGAAATACTGCAATGGTGTATTTATTATGTATTTAATTGACAGCCAAGTAGTAGGTTCATATCAGTTTCAATGTAGTTTAATAAATATCTTTCTCCCGTTTTGGTCCAAATGTATAATGTTTAAATCTGCGGAAAATGGGAGTGACTAGGTTTTATTTGCTTACACTGCGTTAATTTGTGATATAAATGAAAAATAAAAGATAAAAAATGTCATAGTGATATTAATCAGCTTCACGCTGTATCCTGCAAACGGCAGGGTAGACAGAAGGAACCTAGTGTTAAAACACCCCGTTCCCCACTTTCTGCTGAGTACTGGAGACATTGCGTGTTGAGTGAACGCCGCGCTTTACCTAGACACCAGAGCGAAGAAATGAAAATATAAATGTAAATAAATATTTCATGTCCTCGATTGGGGATCGAACTCACAACCAGTAGATTTTACAGTCACACTTTGTACCCCTGCGCCACGACTGGCCTCAACGACTTGTCATAGTGATCGAGTGTAGTAAGCTATATATTTTACGGATATAGATAGTATGTAAATTTTAAATTACTTCCCACAACGTTGCAAGTCAACGTTCACTTCGGCGAACAGAGTACCTAATAAAGACATGTCTTTTTTTTCGTAGATTGTATGGTATATAGTGAAATTTATTTTCATTTCAAATTATGTTTTTGGATTTATTTTCGGTTTAGTCTCGAAATAAGTTATTTCTCATAGGAAATTATAGGATATATCCTGTAGACCTACGTACGTATTGGTACCCTTGATGGGTGAGCCCGACAGGCACTTGACCGGTTTTTTTTAAATTTTAGGTCAACATCATTTACCTATATATCGGAAGATAAACTTGAAAATGCTGCTAATTGCGCCAGGTTCACCACATACACATAGGTTCTCTGAACTTCTAACTCGTTAGTAGTAAAAAATATCTCTTTACATCCTCTTCTATGTAATTTCCAACGCGTATATTATCGAGGACAAATTTTACAAGAAATATCATTTGATAAAAAATAAAAAGGTACATCGTTGAAGAATATACAACGCTTTAAAAGTAATATCGACGTTAAATAAACCGTTAAATAATAATTGAGTTAGTATACGCGAATATTATATAACAATCTGGCTGGCTTGTTCCATTTTAGTAGTATTCAATAAAATTTATATTTAGGTGCTCGTTTAATATTATCTTTATTGAAATGGGAACAACGCGGGCGGTACTGGGACGCTATTGCTACGCCATTATATTTGGTAATTTGATATAGATATAATTGCTAATATAATTTATTTCTGTTTGCTATGATTCTATAAAATTTTCTGTCTGTTCTAAGCATTATAATTTTTTTTTACTCCTCTTGTGTACAATTGGCTTTTAGTTTTTAGATAGATTCATATTAACAGCTACTTTATTTCAATTAGAATCTTGTAGACGCTACACTTATGTGGCTATATATTAGTTGCAGGTTCAAATACAACAAGACTATGTTTTTTCAATTATTTTTAAAAATATGCTCATGTTGTCCTGGTAAATGAAATATAAAAAAGAAAACAAATAAAAATATATTTAATAGTTCGTTCATAAAACGTTATAGTCTCTATAATATAAATATAGCTGTTTGCTCTATATAAAACCTAGAAAGGAATATTAAAATGATAAAAAACACCCCCTGAAACAAGAAGGTGATATTTGTAGATCTCATTTGAAAGGATGTTAGTATTTATAATATAGTCATTTCTTTGGTCTTATTACACAGTACAGAATCAAAAGCCGTCCAGCATGCTACGCCTATATAGACGACTAGCGGACGCGCGCAGCTTCGCTTGCGCATTTAGGGGTGAATTCTAAAAAACCACGAAACATGTGTTCAATGAAATATTTTTAAGAGTCTAAATTTCAAATTTTATAAAAATCGCTGGCGATTTAAAGATTTTTCCATACAAACTTTCAACCCTTTATTTGCACCCTTAGGGGGTGAATTCTAGAAAACCATGAAACACATGTTCAATTAAATAATTTTAAGAATCTAAATTTAAAATTTTATAA
>JAKRZM010000311.1:170264-195559 GCA_036379175.1 Heliconius cydno galanthus
TCTTAAAACAACTCTCCACCTGTCATATATTGTTATTATAAAATAAACGAGCAAAGATAATAGGAATTCTAAGCAACAATAATAAACTGGGAACAAATTGAGTTGCTGTACAAGCAATATTTTATATTGAAAGATAATCAATATAAAATAGCATTTTCATAACCTTAACCGTTCACTCGCTAGCGCCGAACAGGTTTATAACGTAGGTACTTGATATCATCAATATTATTAATTAGCACGTCACTAATCTAGTTGGTAACCGGTATTTATAACTGGCACATCACTAATCTCGTTGGGAACCCGTCTTTATAATTCAATTCATGATTATCATCATACCCGTGATCAAATAACGAAAGCAGCTAAGTGCTGTTCAGTGAAGTTATGATACAATTTCAATGGAGTGCCTCACAATCTAAAGTGATCAATCACTCACACTTTAGGCAGTTTCGGTTATATTGATGACTTCGGATTTACGAATTAACCCCTAAATAATGTTTCATTTCAAAATATGTTGAGAGAAATGAAAATCTCTCATTATCAATAGTATTTAAAGGTTAAATGTTTATGGAAGTATTAAATATAAGCAATGAGAATATTTAAGCATTTCTGCTAAGAGAGCAAACTATTATCCTATTTTACATTAGGTTAATTTCTCCAGGGAACTAATGTTTGAAGCAGCTTGTGCCTGATGGGGCTTTTGTACGTCTAAATCAGTAATAGATAACATAACATAACAATATCAAAATATATTATAAAACATGAAAAATTTCACGTTTATTTTTAATTATCTATATATTTTTTTCCTCGTATAAACCAGGCTCCACGAAAATTCGTTAAGTCGCAGATGGCTCTCCAACGTGGCTTAGCGATTGCTGTCAATCGATAAAAACGCCGATTGACAGCTTAACGTCCGCTGAAGCACAGCACTTGATAGTTAAGCTGCGAGACGGTTACCCATCAAAATGACTACTATTAGCTTCTAATCTACTCAAACGTTCTATTGATTTCCGTGTTTTTCTGATTTATATATGATGCAGTGGAGAACGGAGTGTTTTAATACTAGGCTCCCTCTGCCTACCCTGCTACGTGCGGGGTACAGTGTGAAGCTGATAATACAATTGATTGTTTATCTCATGTAAATAAATATATGTAATAATATAATGTTGATATTCTAAGAATAGCTTAGAATATCAACAAAATCGTACATATATTTATTACTTTTAATAATTAATTTCTTAAATTAAATAAAATAAAATTTACATATATTGAAATATACCTACGTTATCAATAAAAATGACAAGGTATGTACAAAAAAATATAATTGAATTTAACTAAATACTTGGATCTCATCCAACTGGCAATTCATTGTATCGATTATGAGTTTTGTCGACATTTTAATGATATATATAAGACTATTCTTGTTTTTATGTCAAACGGCCATAGGTTAGCAGTATAAAGATAACGTTGAATAAATATTAAACAGATTCTTAGTATCTCCTTTACAATAGTTTGTTTCGCCGAAGAAATATGTATGTGTTATTCATAATTCTTGGTGCTAGTTTAATAAATAAAAAATGGTCGAGGCCAGTCGTGGCGCAGTCACAAGTATGTGACTGTAAGCACGATTGGTTGTCGGTTCGATTCCCATTCGAGGAAATTAAATATTTAATATTTTCATTTTCTTCGCTCTAGAGTTGCATTTTTAGTATTACTCTAATAACATATCTTCAAAAACATTACTAATACCTAATACTATTTTTATACTTTTTAATTCTCTGCAACATTTATTTTGAAATGAATATCAATAAATTGTAGATTGAAGTAAAAAGATTGCACAAGGAAGCGATAAAATTACTTTAAAAGCTGTTGTAAAATTTTATCGTAAGAGTGTTTCGGTTTAAGTAACTGTAAAAATTTATAACGCACATGAAACTTGTAAAGTTTTATTATGTTGGTACTTGTGATTAAAAGTAATAATAATAGTTAATATTTTTTTCAAGCTTCACGCTAATTTCCCGCATTTCGCAAGGAGGGCAGAGGGAACTTAGTGTTAAGTCACTCATCGCCATTTTTTTTGTTGAGTGGCGAAACTCAACGCCGCATCTTGCTATTTGTTATTTATGTTTTTAAAATTTTAAATAAAAACATCTTTTCAATGTAAGTCGAAAATAAAAAAAATATGAAGCAATATTTATTATAGAATAATTTGTGTACAAAAGTAGTACTACTTATATACAAATAACTTTTAGTTGAGTTCAATTAAAAAATATATATAATATCACCGAGAGAACAAAATGATAATAACAATCGCCTACAGATTTAATAGGATAATACGATGTAAAATGCACACGCGACTGGCGCGATGTACGGAATCACGAATATTTCCACCCGTCACGTCACCAGAACGTACCGAAATCAAATTCGACGCATGATTGACTTCAGTAATTTAATATATTCACTGAATAATTTTCTGTCCGACAGTAAAAATAGGTTTCGATGAACTAAACAAAAATGGTGGAATAATCAATATCTATTTAATATGTATGTTTACCAACTACATTACCAACATCTAGTATGTTTACTAGCTTCATTATATCTATAGTGGGGTAGAGGAAGCGTAGATTTAAGACACTCCGCTCTCCACTTTCCACCGAATTTTGGAAGCATTGCATGTTGAGTGGCGGAACTTAACGCCGCCACCAAAACGCAGAAATTAAAATAATAAATATTTCATTTTTTCGAGTGAGAATCGAACCTACAACAGCTTTACGCTAGTGCCACTGCGCCACTACTGGCCTCAACACCTAGTTAAGTTAATCGAACGACAATAACGATTACCGTTCCAATCATATTTGTTAATTACACTTAAATTCTAACTTAACTCCAGTGACCCGACATAAACAAAGCAATATATTTTTTATTTCATTATTCAGATGTCTGTCCCGCTTGTCACCGCCGACAAAATGAGATCCTTTCGCCCAATTGTGAGAATATTTCGCTTCATTCCATTATTTTGAATGGGGGGCGCTCATTCGTTACTTTAGTCGTGTCTTGTAAAGCGGAAATTTTAGTAAGGCTTAGCTTGGATTACGCAATTTTATGCAAAATCTCATGCTTACTTGTTTAACGCAAATGCAATTATTTTTTTTATAATTTCACTTGTTAGTATTTTATTTCTTTTAAATTTAATAAACAAAACAACTGTATCTCGCAAACGGCAGGATAGGCAGAAAGAACCAAGAGTTAAGACACTCCGCCTCCCTACTTTCTACCGGATTCTAGCGACATTGCAAGTTTAGTGGCGAAATTTCGACACTAGAGCGAAGAAATGAAAGTAGAAATTTAAATACATATTTCATTTCCCCGAATAGGGATCGAACTTACAACCAGTCGCGTTTAAAGTCAAACATTTACACCACTGCGCCACGACTGCCGCAATATTTCTTGTCAGTCTGAAATATTATATTATAAATGCAACCGTATTTTTTTGTAGGCAAAATAATATTTAATTAAAAATCGAATCAATTTTTTTACGCAACGGCACTCAAAACCGCGCCCTATTGCACTTTAAAATGATTGCACTTAAAAGCAATACATCCATAACAGCGTTTACTTTTTGGAATAGTTGAGTTTTAAATTCATGTTAATTCATTGAAATTGATGAAAATAAATATAATTTGTGAAGCTTGTGAGTTATTCCGTTCAATCAACTGAAAATTGCACATAAGAACTTTTTTAAATATAAATAATTTTATATTTTTTTTAAGTATGTCTACATCATATAAGGTGAAAGCAAATAATATTAAGAAAATAAATAATGAATAGATGTATACTTAGAATCTGGCAACTAATTATTTATATGTCTAGATGAATTTAAACGTTCGTGACATTTATGCCTTCGAGGAGATTATGTCAGTAGCAATAATTAACAATTATATCTTGGTTGCTATAATATAATCTTTGTATGTACATATTGGTTGCTCTTATCTGTTCCTATTTAATTACTATTTATGCTCTGTTTATAAATTCACTGTTTATTGGCTATGGTTGTAAAATGTATGTACAGTATACTATATTAAACTTTATATTAAAATTTTATATTTCTTTAATTCATAAAGGATTATCTTAACCAATATCACAAAGGTACTCGAGGCGTGGCGTTGAGTTCCGCCACTCGACACCCAATGACTCTAGAATTCGGCGGTAAGCGGGGCACGGAGTGTCTTAACACTAAGTTCCACATGCCTACCCTGCTGTGTGCGGGATACCTCGTAACGCTGATTTATCAATTTATTTATTTACTCGTGTTTCTTAATATTTCCAAATAATTAAAATAACACAAATATGTTACAATTCCCCGCAACGAGACCTCATTTGCTTGTTTTGTAAATATATATGAAAACAAATTAGATAGTATTGTATAATGTGAAGTGCTAATTTTATTTTATTTTATTTCAACCAATAAATACAATAAATAAGCCTAACAATTAGTAGCTTCTTGTGGAAAAATTCAGCAATTATATATCGATACTTCTAATCAAGTGGTGGGTATTCAAATCTAATTAATTTGACCTGGCTTTGTAACTAGTTTCATTTGTGAACAAAATGGTCCTTTGTAGTGGTTTTACAAACTGAAAGATTTTTCTTTTTTACGAGCTTTTATTTAATATTTTAATCCTATCGAGTTTGGGCTATATACTCTGTTGATATATACTCTGAGTAAACATTGTAATCAGGGCCTCATAATTTTTTACTTTTTAGTTAATTAAAAAAAAAGCTTAAGTTCAATTGTTTATACAAACTTTTAAACATTTAAGAAATTGATTTTATTATCAATAAAATATGTATGAATATTTGAAAATATTCTCTATGAATTGTGAACGGAGCTAAATTATGCTAATAAGAACTTCCTATTGCCGAAGTTTCTTTATTGTGATTGAAACTTAAGTGATGATTTGTGAAACAAAGGAGATGGTAATTAATATTTAAAGCAACGCTCCTTCATCTAAATTGTGGGTTTATTTGGTGAATATTAAGTAACTCGGTCCGACCGACAATAATATTGTTCTTTAACGCCGTCTAAATTAACTCTTCTGGTATTTTTATAATTATAATATTATAATGACTTTAATTCGATAATTAATGTTCTAAGTATATGTTAATAGTGTAAACGGACATTAAAAGTACCAATAATCTATATTTTAATTGTTCCTAACGCGACATATTCACTAATATTACGAGTATATGTAAATATACAATGAAGGACTTTGTATTAACTCGTTGTTATGCTAGGTATAATATATAAACAGTACGATAATTGTAATCATAATAAAATATTAATAAATATTACTCATATATTTGTTTTTGATTAACGAAATTCAATAGATAATAGGTAAGTAGATTCTTTGAAAAATTACATTAGGTTATGAGAAAATAATATACATACGAGTTATATATATTTATATATGTTATATATGTACTTAAATGTTTCAGATTTTCATCTTATTCACATATAAAAGTAGAAATCTTAATTAAAGTTTTGCGTGTAATATTCAAATGTTACTGGGAAAGCATTTAAAATTGCTTTTAAATGACATATTAACCGAGTTTTTATTCCAATGTGGTTTATTTTAAGTGCCTTTGAAATTGTAAGGAAATTACATAAAATTCTTTCTTTTCATTGTAGCTTAGACTTTATTGTTTTTATTGTTTGTATAATATAGGCCAGTCGCGACGCAGGGGCACAAAGTGTGACTGTAAACACGATAGATTGTGGGTTCGATTCCCACTCGAGGTAAAGAAATATATTTTAATTTTTCGAGGCAAAGCGTTAATTTCACCACTCTACATGCAATGCCTCAGGATTCTGCGAAATATGGGAGACAGAGTGTCTTAACACTAGGTTCCCTCTGCCTACGCTGCTGGGTGCGAGTTATAGCGTCACGCAACAATTGTAGAACCGGAATTCATGAATATGATAATAGCACTATTATCTAATTTCTAATATTATCGATTAATAAATTATATCTAATATAAATCGACAAACTTACCCATTCCCCAAAAAGCAGTAGCTATAAACGCCACGAAGATGCGGCTCCCAGTCGACAGAATCACCTCCATGCCACCTGATACTCGATACCTCCAACGTCTCATATAGCACTTTGTTTAACTTTAATCTTCGTTACAGTCGTTCAAACACTTTGATCTACGAGAAGTGTACGGGTAGTTCGGTACATACACACACACATCTTATTACGCCAGCTCTCTCGTGTACCTGAAAAGCAAACACTAAGGTTAGTGCCTATTAACTTTCAGCGGAAATAGAAATATTTTTTCAAATCAGCAAATTAGCTTTTAATAGTACTGAAACTTATGATTTATTTACATAAATAGAACTGGTTATATGATATTATATAAAAAAAATAGATATATAGAAGTGTAAAAAGATTTGTTGGGAAAACTTTAAGAAAAATCATTTCTACTTTGTATGGGTATCGGCCTCATAAGTATTCCGACAAGAAAAGTTTAGATATCCGCAATTCAAGTTTTTCCCTGTGAAAGTTATCAGAAGTTTATCCGATTATTCCTTTGACATTAATAAATAATAAGTGATTCACAAAAAATATTTATATGTCACAAATATTTATATTACTCAATAGTTTGGATCACTTTTACAAAAATAGATTTATTCTTCCTTTAGATATTAATTCTTCAATTGTATTTCTGTATTAGCTATAGCTATTGCTGTATTAGCTGATTAAATGATACAATTTTTTACTGCTGTTTATTTAGTTTTGGAGCATACACTGGTAGGTACAGTCGGTATTGAAACAGACGGCATCCTCAAAGATGAAAGTGAGATGAAACGTCTCCCGGTCCAGCTGTCGCCAATCGCATCCGAGCAATCTCAATGGCACGCTTTTGTCTGTTTGCATTTTATGGAGCCTCGGCCTTTCTCAGCTCTTATCATATTGACACAGCGGGAATGTAATCCTTCACTTAGTCTGCCCTTTTCAATCTCGGGGTCTCAAGCTGAACTCGAAAACAATCAATGCTAATATTTTTAATCAAAAAATGTTATGAGATGGAATTCACGCCTTAATAATTTTCGTCGGCAAGCCCGCTGGTTTAAAGGGCTTTCAGTGTAATGCTTCTGAAAACAATTTTAAATTGAACGAGCCGATAAAGTGGAGCGAAGGAATGGCGGCGTGAGAACATGATACCGATATTCATTTTCGTCACCTCCGTAATGAGACTTATTTTAGTCTAAGTAAAATGTTAATTTTAATAAGCTGCTTAATTGGTTGGTTATATACATTACATGCGCAAGTAAGAATATTTTAATTATGTTAAATTATAATAATTCGTCTTGCTGTCTTTTTGTATGTCAAATTTCTATTGTTCCATTAAACATTTGGATAATATCAATGGCTGTCATTACATTGACATGAAACAGTGATAAGACCCGTATTACAAACGAGTGTGAGTGTGACTCGCGCACGAACCGTTCCGTACCATTATCTACAAAAACCGCAAAATCACGCTTATTGTATGGAAGCTTCCCTTATACATTTGTTTTTTTAGTATTTGTTGTTATAATGGCAACATAAATACATCCTCTTTAAAAATTCTACTGTCTTGGTTCATGAGATACAGCCTGGTGATAGACGTACAGACAGACAAAGGAGTCTTATTAATAGAATCCTGTGTTTTAAGCCATAAACCCTAAAAAATAACAGTATTTTTAAAAGTTCTTCTGGGTAGATGCTACAAAAGTCATTAAAATAAATAAAATTAAATTAAGTTAATAATAAAAAAAATCTCCCTAGAAGAAGTCTGGAAAGATTCTATGTTTAATTTCTTATCAGCATTTTCTCTAGAGTAAAATATATTTTTAATTTTACTCTTTGTTATCCTCTTTCTTGTTTAATTGAGTTTTTGTAATTTAAACAGTGTTTAGGCTCAAAAGAGTTGGCAACAATTCCCTTTTAAAAACGTTCATCGTTTGGCCATCTGATAAAGGATTATTTTTTAAATCGAAATCTATATTCTCGATCAAACAACTTCTAACGGCCAACCTGAAAAAGCTGGAACCTGTTTACTAATATATTGTATTAAAGCATATATAAGCAAATAGTATTATCATTTAGTGGAATTTTATAAATAAATTTCATTCCTAACTTTTGAACTAACAAAGGATCTCTATGGCGACGGGTCCCACACTTCCAGGGGCTTCCAGTGACTATGACCGTCGCTCTCTCTGGTACGAGATCTGTCCACGAAATGTCTTCCAGAGAATTAGATTTTCAGTTCTAAAAATATTTTTTTGTTAATTTCTGCTTAAAAAATATTTTAACAAGACTAACGTTGATTGAGGCCTCGCTTTTGTCTGATTAAAAAGGAAAGCTAAAACAACCTTTGTATAGTTGCCTAATGGAAGGAAAATGCTGTCTCATTATTTTCGAACCATTTTAAGCAATTTAATACAAGTAAGTAAAATTTACTACGCGTACGGCAAATAATTGTATCTGATTTTAGATAAATTATACCTAATTTCTACAAACGATGACAGTAGAATATTTGCTTTATTTACATATAAAATTTATTTATAATTATGTGTTGTGAAACATAATATTGCTGCTTAAGAGTGGGTGTTTTGTGTATTATTATAATAATATGTAATTAAGTACATGTCCTCCGTTTGGTAACTAAATATTTAATATTTTAATTTCCTCGCTGTGGAAACGAAGCAAAGTGCGGCGTTGAGTTTCATCACTCGACAGGCAATGCCTCGAGTTGAAGTGACTTAATGGGAACGAAGTATCTTAAGGTTCCCTCTAACTACCCTGCTATGTGTGGAATACAGCATAAAGCTTAAAATACGTAGATGTCAGAATATTTATAACTCCATTATACACTCTCAGGGAGAGTTAAACCGAAGTCTAAGGGACTTTTACTAGAAGTTAGAAAATATTGTGGAACAGCATGTACTCTTTATCCAGGAAAATCCGTGGAGTCGGGATTTACGCGGGAAAACCCGTATTTAATAACCAATTACCTCCAGATAGATATGAAATAACACATTTTTCTATTAAATACGAGAATTTCTGTGAGAAAACGGAATAAATACAATTTATTTAATGTATGGCAGTATAGATATCCATACTAAAATAACCAACCAATTTCCCACATATATGTATCTTATCGTAAAGTTGAAGAGGCCACAACGACGTGCGTGCCGCTAAACTCTAAATAAATGTACAATTAATTAGTTATAAGTATCCATCTTCATACAAATTTAATATTATCACCTTAATTAGAGTATGTGATATTTTTTAGTTTTATAAATGTTATGGCTTGTCGATTTATTTATTCTATATTTATTACTAAAAATATAAGAAAAATGTTATTGGTAGCATTTAATAATGTTATAGACTCAAAAACAATGATCTTTTTTATTTTTGTCTAATCGTTTGTGCTTTTGTCTGGTTGTCTGTGCGTTTGCTCACGCTAATCTCAGAAACGGATTAGCCGATTGAAACGTAATTTTTAAATATTGTATTTTGGCAAACTTCCCTTTACATTTGTTTTATTTTAATCGGTTCTTTAAAAAAAATATGTCAATATAAAGAATTTCATGTGATAGTATTGCTAAAAAATTTGTGTTTTCTTGAAATGGTCCATAATTCAGCTGTCGATGTATGGATTGTATGGATGTCTTTAATATATTAATGATATTAGATCACGACAGTAACTCAAATGAGAAAATAAATAATTCTGTAGCACATGCAGACGAAGCCGCGAGCGGGTCGCTTGTTATACAATACAACTTTATAACACATTATTTTTACTTAATTCTTGTATCCAAAATACACAAAGTTATGAGTAAATGTAGATTTTGTTAATTTAATATATTCCTGCTCATTAAGCTCAGTTTCTAATTATACCTACTTCTAAATATAAACTACATATGAGTATAATCTATGTACAGATGTCTAAAGTCAATGGAATTAACCCAAAACACATGTACGTAAGCACCTAGTACTAAAAACACGCTGGCATATCATCTCGTTAGAAAATATAGAACACGGTGCGAAGCGCTCAGCGAAATGTGTTTCATTGCTCTTTGTGTTGCCTCCTTTTGTTCAGTGATCTACCCTTAGGCCAGGAGTAGTTTAGTCCGTATTCACAATATTTGCGTTCCAACCAAGTAGGCACCAAGCGTCAGTTGGTAAAATGTCGTTATGAGCTGCAAATTTTATATGACAGGACGGTTTTTGTACGTAAAACTAAGTTTTACGTGTGACATTTGTTTCGAAAATGTGTTTTAGTTATATTTCCAAATATAGTTATATATTTTAACGTTATACTAACATGAGACAAAATGAACGTGTTTAATTAAATAGTTTTAGTAACATAATATGTATATTATGTAAATTTCTACGTTCTGATCAAACTAATAGGAAAAGCTTGGTAATCTACTGGTGCAAGGTAGAGGTGTGCGGTATGTCATACTCCAAATGGAAGAAAACGGCACAGCCAAAAATATAACCTCTGCCTTTGACAAAATATACAACAAAATATATTTAGATATTTTTTTGCTAGAAAGATTGCCTTAATCTGGGCCATTCCCCATAATTACTTTGTTCCAATTTGAAGGGCAAGCGTGACACTAACGAATTTGTTGCCTTCTCATCAGTTGGCTAGCATTAATAACTTGTGATTTTTCATAACGTTATACTTTATTTTAGCTTCAAGTTGTATCCTACATATATCTGTATAGGCAGAGGAAGTTTAATTATCAGACATTCCTTTCTACACTTTCCGCTGAAATTTCGAGACATTGCGTGTAGAGTGACGGAATTGATCGCCGCACCTTGTCTTGTCATCAGGTTGAAGAAATTATAATCTTAAATAATTCGTTTCCCCGAGTGACAATCGAATCTCCGTCTCCGTCTCACACACTACCATTTTTACCAATTTTCATGTTATAACTGTTTTTAAATATAATATTATAGTCAAAACTAATATCTTATTCGAAGTTTCTTTTATTAATAAAGAAAGTCTCATTTCAGGATTTAGGTTTCAGCATAGGCAATAGCAATATGTAACATGTGTTCAGAAAAACGCAATCACTACATGTCGTACTTAGGCACTATACCTTTTAATCTTTAATACACATATATCCCAGAAAAAGAAGAGAACACATACCTATCTAGTTAGCTTTATGAAAATGAATATTCATAAACCTAACTCCAAGAATATATTTACTTTCAAGAATTTTCGATGAGAGGAATGAATATAAACGTATCGAATAAAAAGTTGTAACTTGAGGGCTGTTTCAGACTAAATGTTTTTTCAATCAATAAAAACCTTTTGAAAGTATTCACTTTGGAATCCAAGAAACGTTTAATCAAAGTAGTCTAAAGGGAAAAGTGAATATAATTGGAGTTTTCAGTTCTCCACCAATATTTTGGAAAGACATTTTTCAATTTAATTATCATGCCTCTGGGCAATTCACATCCCAGATAATTTTTATTTATGAAAAAATTGTAAATGAAAAAGTAAGCCTTTATATCCAACGAAAATACTCGAATAATGGAGGTTAAGAAATATAAAAGTGTTTAAAAATTTTAACAAGATTTATTTTTTCTTTTTTTGTAGCGTTCGTACTGTATTCAGGTATATTGTAAAGATTTTTAATATAAGCAATTTTAGTTTTAGTATTCACAAGCGGGCTTTTAAGTTATGTAAATCTGTTATACATACATATATGTTGTATATTTTTATTGCACGTAAAAGGTATTAAAAAATATAAAATTAAATTGTTGATTTACAAAGGTTATTTCTATAAGATATCCTCTTCCAGCCAAAGAATGAAAATAAGAAATAAAATTATTAAAGACAAACTTGACATATCGTAAAAAAAGAATTGGACATTGTGTGACACAATGTGTGTGCTTGTATGTACATATGTACCTATGTAACTTTGACAGGTTTGCCTCCGTGGAGCGGTTGTGAGGACTAGACTCTGATGGTCGATTGATTGACCGGTCTGACAACACTTGATCTTCAGTTTATCCTATTTATGGAATGTATAAACATTCCATCACAAACATTGGACGTTATATGCAATGTACGGACATTATATGTATATAATTATAATTGTTTCCCTTGTCTAGCCCTCATCCACTTTATATTTATTTTATACTAGTGGCCCAAACATGGCTTCTCGTCCGCTTAATGTTATTGTCATTATAATCAAATTATACAAAAACTTAACATAATTTGTAGTCTATGTTATTCTAATATGTAGGATATCTTCCTGTAAAGTTTCATCTAAACTTAAGTATTTTTTACGTGAAACCCTAAATTCCAAATCCAAAATTTTATATTTATAATATTAGTAGAAATGTAATCCTCGAACAGTCGTTATATAGAAGAGAACATAAGGTCTGTCAAATGAAAAGAGGGCTCTTTTGTACTAAAATTCTCTTGTAGATTTAAATAAATATTAGATAGAAAGTATAGTTATATAAATAACAAGAAAAAATTGCGATAGCATTGTAGATAATCCTTATCGTAGTACAGAAGCCACAAACAAGAGTACCCACAGCCATGGTATGTGACAAGTTAGGTGGACCATGAGCGTCAGAGTATGCCACCAGACCACCAGACCACAATAACCACACTGTAATTAAAAAATGCACAATCACCCACACAATGTAGTTGTCATATACGAGTACGTCACGTCAGAAAATAACTATTACAAATACTTTATATTCTTATTCATTTAAAACATGTATTTACATTAAATAAAGTGAATGAATTTATTTAATTAAAACTAGAATCTAGATCACACATACGAGTACTTAACATTTATACCTGTATTTGGTATCCAAATTATAAGCAAATCTATAGGATTTTTAGATATAGGTAATGATGTATGACAGTTTATACTTGAAGGGCGTAGTCTTGAAAGCACATAATTAAATGAGAGCTAAAATAAGTCAAATCTAAAAAAATAATAGAATAACACCAATTTGGTAACCATCGAAAGATGGCGAATGTTTGAAGTAATTTTTTTTTTGGTATAACATTTTGAGAAAACATAAATTGTAATATATCAAAACATGCATATTACATTAAAATTAGTGAAATTTCTTCTGTTTTGTCACAAAAATTTAACGCTTTTCTACCCTGTCACCCAATAAACTAAAAACTACAACGTTCAGACGACTCCATGTTACGTAATTAAATGGGACCTGTGCTAGTCAAAGAAAACCAAAAAATACCGAAAAACGCTGAAAAATCCCGGAAAATAGTTGTTTACGTGCATTTTATTGCACACGTAAAGAAAATGAAAACAATTTCTGCGCTAGGGTGTCGAAGGAAAGCATAGCGTTAAGTTCCGCCACGCAACACGCCCTGCATCCCGCACGCTGTATAATTAAATATAAGTGGGAATATATGAGAATATTTGTGAATATATGAGAAAATATGTGAATATATGAGAAATTATGCAACCATGTCATGAATATTCACGAAAGTTAGATAAAAATGAGATCTAACGATAATGAACATTATCAAAAGAATACTTAAGGTTTGTATAGTTGCTGTGATGCGGCGAACGAAAATGGGCACAGGAAAAGCTAAACGCATAGAATTTGTGCAGCCTGTCATTTTGTATGAAAAAGAAATATAAATGTTCACCACTACACTGCACGCAATTTGTTTTCATTCAAAGCTAGTTTAACAGTTATGTATTTTATAGTTTAACATATACTGCCTACTTTTTATTTAAATATGCATTTAACTTAACAATTAACATATATATAAACAGTTCCTTATCTATGTTATATTAATAACATATTTTAATATGTTTAATATGTTATATTAATAACATATTTTTTTATATCCGTACGTTAAGTTAAGTTCAAATTCGTGAAGATTATTTATTAATACCTTGATTCAGATGTTATAAATAAGCTAAGAAATATATTAGTCTTATCGTCATTTACCATCGGGTAGGCGGAGTGTAAAAACACTCTGTTGTCGTCTTGTTGATTTTTTTAAAATATTATATTAATATTATATATTAAGTACATATATCCATGCAAGTCCACATTTTGATATAGTGGGTAATCTACGAAAGGACGGCTTAAACCGCTATAAAAACCGAGCTGACAATTAGCCCACAGATTGTTAATATGACGTAACGTCTAGTAGGAAAAAGCTTTTTAGAAATTAAAACTCTAGAGGATGAAAAAGAAGATTTTTATAAAAACCTGCCACCTTTTTGTGAAAATCATTATTTATTATGAAGATGAATTGTTTCTTAACTTATAGTATACCTACATTTATATATATTTATATGAATTAAAAATGTTATTTAGTATTTTAGCAAGAAATATACTAAAAATAAAATAAAATGTAATTTTTATTCGCTCATCTCACGTTTTATTTTTTAGGTATTATATATACTTTACGAAATTCCGAAACTATTTTAAATGACTGTAAAATATTTAATTATATTTTTTTTGTACAAAGTATAAAATTCTGATTGATGATCAAAGCACCGTACTTCAGCTATCAATATTTATTTTTTTCTTTAGATTTAAAAATATTTTTGTACAGAAACATTTTTATATTTCAAAGTTTAAAAGGTATACGTTAAAGGCTAAAAAAATCTTAGACAAAAAGGAAATTTGTCGTATATAAGTAAACCTACATTTAAAAATAAATATAAAATAGCTCTATGGAAGTTTCTGTCGGATGTTTCACNTAAGTCAAATCTAAAAAAATAATAGAATAACACCAATTTGGTAACAATCGAAAGATGGCGAATGTTTGAAGTAATTTTTTTTTTGGTATAACATTTTGAGAAAACAAATTGTACTATATCAAAACATGCACATTAAAATTAGTGAAATTTCTTCTGTTTTGTCACAAAAAATTAACGCTTTTCTACCCTGTCACCCAATAAACTAAAAACTACAACGTTCAGACGGCTCCATGTTACGTAATTAAAAGGGACCTGTGCTAGTCAAAGAAAACCAAAAAATACGGAAAAACGCTGAAAAATCCCGGAAAATAATTGTTTTCGTGCATTTTATTGCACACATAAAGAAAATGAAAACATAATTTCTGCGCTTGAGTTTCGAAGGAAACCATAGCGTTAAGTTCCGCCACGCAACACGCCATGCCTCTAGAATTCTCGGGTAAATAGGGAACGCCCTGTGTGAGCGGGATACAACTTGACTATAAAAAAATGGTATAAAGCTATATTTTTTGGATGATCGATATGTCGAAAACGGTAAAAGTTGAGACCATGCCTTATGGGGCAAAATTAGTTGGAAATGACCTCCTATATAAGCTGTTACAATTTGTATATCGACCTACTAATCATTCCTGTATCCCGCACGCTGTATACTTAAATATAAATGTGAATATATGAGGATATATGTGAATATATGAGGATATATGTGAATATATGAGAAAATATGTGAATATATGAGAAATTATGCAACTATGTCATGAATATTCATGAAAGTTAGATAAAAAAGAGATCTAACGATAATGAACATTATCAAAAGAATACTTAAGGTTTGTATAGTTGCTGTGATGCGGCGAACGAAAATGGGCACAGGAAAAGCTAAACGCATAGAATTTGTGCAGCCTGTCATTTTGTATGAAAAAGAAATATAAATGTTCACCACTACACTGCACGCAATTTGTTTTCATTCAAAGCTAGTTTAACAGTTATGTATTTTATAGTTTAAAATATACTACCTACTTTTTATTTAAATATGCATTTAACTTAACAATTAATAATATAAATTAATATATATAAACAGTTCCTTATCTATGTTATATTAATAACATATTTTTTTTATATCCGTACGTTAAGTTAAGTTCAAATTCGTGAAGATTATTTATTAATACCTTGATTCAGATGTTATAAATAAGCTAAAAAATATATTAGTCTTATCGTCATGTACCATCGGGTAGGCGGAGTGTAAAAACAATCTGTTGTCGTCTTGTTGATTTTTTAAAATATTATATTAATATTATATATTAAGTACATATATCTATGCAAGTCCACATTTTGATATAGTGGGTAATCTACGAAAGGACGGCTTAAACCGCTATAAAAACCGAGCTGACAATTAGCCCACAGATTGTTAATATGACGTAACGTCTAGTAGGAAAAAGCTTTTTAGAAATTAAAACTCTAGAGGATGAAAAAGAAGATTTTTATAAAAACCTGCCACCTTTTTGTGAAAATCATTATTTATTATGAAGATGAATTGTTTCTTAACTTATAGTATACCTACATTTATATATATTTATATGAATTAAAAATGTTATTTAGTATTTTAGCAAGAAATATACTAAAAATAAAATAAAATGTAATTTTTATTCGCTCATCTCACGTTTTATTTTTTAGGTATTATATATACTTTACGAAATTCCGAAACTATTTTAAATGACTGTAAAATATTTAATTATATTTTTTTTGTACAAAGTATAAAATTCTGATTGATGATCAAAGCACCGTACTTCAGCTATCAATATTTATTTTTTTCTTTAGATTTAAAAATATTTTTGTACAGAAACATTTTTATATTTCAAAGTTTAAAAGGTATACGTTAAAGGCTAAAAAAATCTTAGACAAAAAGGAAATTTGTCGTATATAAGTAAACCTACATTTAAAAATAAATATAAAATAGCTCTATGGAAGTTTCTGTCGGATGTTTCACATAAATATCGGAATATGTTTATAAAAAATAGAAATATTAACCTTCGAAAAATTAAATATTTAATAAATATTATGTTTAACATTACAATAACAATCTTAATTAAATATAGTAGAAATATAAAGTCACAACTTACGAAATATTATGGCAATCACATTCCCGCCACGATCCCGATCACTTAAAAATAATTAAGTTCTTAACCAATTTTAAATACAAAGTATGTACCTAACACATTTCCCTAAAATTAGTTAACCGGATAAATTAATTACCTACACCAAACTTTTTACATTAAAAGTTTTTTTACACACAAAAAATATATTTTCCAAAGCTTATTCCATTATTATAAAAAAAATAGGGTGTTATTAAACTTAATTCGTTTGTTTTGAAATCGATTTGTCGTATATTAATGAAAGTGTCCCGGTACAGGAGGTTAGGCGTTCAGAACAGGCGGGTTCTCTCACGGTACTAACGCAGCACCGCGGCCCGCGCTGCGCCCCGCCGTCGCCCGCCCGTACCAAACTCCGGCGGCTAAGCCGAAGCTTCCCTAGATTGTGTGGCCTTAGTGAACATTAATTACACCCAACTTAGTCTGATTAAACCTTGAGGAATTATCTGGATTGACAAAATTAACTTTTAACGTAGATTTATGTCATTTTCGGCTCCGATGGCAATGCAAATCGAGTTAGAACTCTAAGTAGATACTTAAAGTTCTAATTTAATTTTCGTTCAGAATCAAATTATAATAAAATTATTAAATAAGATGAATAATAAAAGTTTTACTGAGTTCTTTTGAAATATATTAAGGTGTGAAATAACTCTGAAAGAAAATATACATTTAAATTACTTTCATACTGCCACATTATTTTATTAGAAACTTCTTTTTACGATGTATTTCTATACGTTTCTTATGTAAATTGGTAAATTCTATAATTTTATTTGGTTCCGCTATACCCTTCAAGGACAAGATTCGGTTACAAGATTTGTCTAAAATTTAGAAGTAATTTAAACAACATTGAACTTTGCAGGAAACATTTAATTAAATGTTAATAGGTCGAGCGAGCTTTAAGAGCCAAGATTATGTAAAGATTAACAAAACTGACACCACAAATTCATATTAAAGTCAATAAATAGTATTTATTGGTGTTATCCAAATTTATAACCACAATTATAAATAATGGTTTATGATGCAAATCGTTTATATAATATTTTAAACAAACTGGATTTAAAATCTACGGGACAGATATTTTTATAATATATTTTAATTATCTCATGATTATAAATATTAAATGTTTTTTATGCCATTAAAATATCGCTGTCTCCATTCAATTCAAAAATCACACAAAATATTTGAGATCCTTAAATCCATACATAGTCTACATACGTATACTCTCGTTTGTATGTAAAAATACATATAATTTAAGCTTTATTAATTCCATGTAAAAAAAATCTAAGTTTTGTTTTAATTATGGAAATTATACCTAAAAAATTTCGATCAATTATACATACAGTTAATCGAGGCTATAAAACTATAGTAATAGCACTTCGTGTAGTCAACCTGCAACCGCTTTGGCCGTGAATGTGACAGGGGCCGTGTTCTATACGAAAGAAATTGGGAAGATTGGGTAGGCACCTATCTGTTAGGAGTTGGCAAAGGAAATTATATAGGAAACTGATTAGATATTTTATTTTAGATTCGGTAAGGCGCCATCTTTATCAATTTTATATTTACGTATTTTACGCTTAAATTAGAAAGTAAAGCACTTGAAAAAGTATAATATTTTAAGTTAATATATATTATATATTATTAAGTTTTATGGAAACAAAACTAATTCAATACATATAGGTTATATGTACTCGTAAATATGGGATGGGAATTTCTTTATAAATTCAGTATTATGGTAGTCTTTTATGTTTATTTGTATTTTAAAACCACTTTCTCTTCACTTTAAAAAACTTTTAAATTTTACTTTGCGCAAAATTTTAAAGTTAAGTATTTGCCAAGCGATCTTAAAACTTTCACATTTTATACTTCAAAAGTAGTAAGTATTCGATATTGTTTAATAGCGGCTATCATTTATTTGGCTCTTAAAATAAGATTTCCATTTAAATATTCTGAGTAACTTCGATTTATAAATATTATATTCTATATATGTATACTATACTTATTATACTAAAATACAAATATTTAACGTTATTTACTATGTTTCTAAAAAATACGTAAGCTTAAAAAATAAGAAATATTTATACAGCATTTATTTAGTAAAAAAATAAATAGAGTTTCCAAAAACAGTACCATATAAAGAACTTTAGCGCTTTATGCCTTCAGCAACTTTCGATAGAGCGTATCGAATGCGAAAACGATTTTGTCAGAAAAACCTTTACAATAAAGGCCTCAAATTGACATAAAAACAAATACTGGCACATAAAAAAAGCACCGATATCGGATAGAAATTAATATTTGGATATACCGAAACAATCGAATACGCCATCCTTTCAAGAAAGCTATTTACATATAATAATTTAGATAGCTTTATTGACAATATTGTTACAGTAAAAAATATTTCTACAAATTTAAAAAATTATGAAACATCTTAATTATATTTATTTCAAATCTATATACATAGGTGCCATGAAGAACTACCCTTATATAATAATATTAGAATATATCTTAGATTTAAGTAAGTGTATAGGTATAAATTAGTGTAGAAATTCTGTTAAAACAAGGAATGTTAAAAGCTTTCTCTATTAACAATATCTTATCACGAGATCTACACGATTGCCGAGTCAAGGCACACGTGAACGTAGGAACCACAGTGATAAACAGAAGTTGTTAGAAAAACATTTTCTTTTTCATAATATCGAGTGTAATAGAATAATAATGTATTTACCTTATTATAGGATTAACAAATTTGTATTCAATAACGTAGTATATTTACCTCATAATTTATATAATACAAACTATGTTTATTAAACTTAAAGTTTATGCAGATATATCTCTATAATACATATAATACATTTTATGACATTTCTGCTTAGTAATTAAAAATAACTCGGAATCACAGCCGAGACTACCGACATAACAGTCCTCGTCCCAAAAGAGCTCACGAGTACAACATTTAACGTGTTTATGATTTAGTTGGCTCCTGTGTTTATAATAAAGCTAAGATTAATGGCGTGAGGGCGGTCCGCACTCCGCACTCCGCGCACTGTCTTACACCGATATACATTTTATATTCTTGTCACTGTTCTCTCGTATTTTTTTACAATTCTCTAATTCAAAAGAAAGAGTAATTGTTATTCGCTAACTGTATCCACCATTTTTTTATTTTTTTTTGTTTTAAGAATAAACACCATCCATTACTGCCGAAGCTAGTCATTAATGCTAATAATTTATTTATGCTATAAATTTATAGCATTTTCTACAGCTTTTGTGCTCACAGGCCTAATGATCGTAGATATTTCAAATATATAGATAAATAATTTATACATATCAAAAAGATTTATAGATCTTTTAAGCACATTTAATGAAAAGAAGCATGGTAGCGTTTCCTTTATATTTAATAATCGAAACCAAGCAAATAAATATATTATATTATAAAGAAAATAATAACTCGCTTCGATATTATTTCTGAAAACATCAAAACTAAATGCTCTAGGTTGTGGCAACAGACACTCCAATGATAATACAACAGTTTTAAAGAAATGAGTATTCTTTGTTTGCCGCTCACGCGACCGATTGAGTTCGGCGAAACGGTTATTGGAACAAAGGGAAGAAATTCGATTGTCTTATTTTAATTCTTTTCAATTACAACAACCATAAAAACGATAATAGCTGTTATATCAGAATTGTGTAAAGGTCTTACAGAATATTGCCTATGTGTATACTGATGTATGTATACTGCCTGTGAGTCTAAGCTACCTCGATAAATGGAATATTTCACACGAAAATATTTTTTCAATTCAGATAAATGGATTTTGAGATCAACGCGTTCAATTCAATAAATTCTTTAGCTTTACAATATTAGTATAGATTTATTAAAGTAATCATAGAAGTAAAAAAAAATCCATATGGCTCGCCGCCCAGTACACTAAAAGTAAGTTTTAACGATTTTTAAACAAAAAAAAACATAGTAAATTGTTTTATTGTTTCAACAAAGTTTATAAGATGCTTTATTAATGAGATGTTATTTGCTAAAGTATGGCCATTCCAAGAAACCGCGGAACTCGGAGCTTATATATTGATATTTGCCTTCTCTCCTTTGACTAAGCCGATATTGGTGAAAGTTATATTATCATAGTTCATTGCTTAGATTGCATACAATACTCCTTTTTAACTAGTACGTACGTACTATACAAAAAGCTTCTTTATAAATATATTCTATACTAGTCTGCCCGTGCGGCTACGCCCGTTTCAATTATACTAAGTACTTTAAATTGACATAACTTTTTTATTTATGAACCGATTGTAATAAAATAAACTCTATATGTTTTCAGGAGCTTGCTAAAATCTAATAGTGAAAACCGCATCTAAAACGGTTAAGCCGATTCTGAGATTAGCGATTACAAACGTACAGACAAACAGACAAAAATTTTGAAAATCTTTGCTTTGAGTTCTATTACGTTAATAAAGGTTCCCAATAACATAACTACAGACACCGACCATCTTGCAATTTTATTATAAGTATAGATCTATAAAATATATTCTAATAATTCCGATTAAAACTCTACTTTTACAATCAAAAACCCTTTACTCATATAAATTGAATAAAAAATATTTCGTTCAAAAATACATACAAATGAAAATATGGATGAAACACACCATTCATTCACAGCAGTCATAAATCGGTTGCCTTGCGACACGTCTTAATTACTTAAAAGGATGATACATGTTTAAGAGTAACACCTGCTGCTGCGAGGAGTCTATATCTGAACATCCGGTAAGCCCAGCTGCCGAGGTTATGATGGCCGATGCCGCTGTCATTTAAGTTCCTCACACACTCACACATTAAGAACAAATTGAATCTCGCGTTAATAATGGAAATAACTTTTTTCTTAGTGAATTCGATTTAAGAGCCTTGGATCCACATATTATATTTTTAAAATAATATAATATTAGCGAATATAAATAAATAATCACATATTTCTATAGAAAATATGAATTGTCTGAATACTTACTACAACACTGTAAATAAAGAATGTATTCTTATGCAAAAATAGAAAGCTATGAAAATAATATTTTACGTAAAAGAGCGTTGACATCGTTGACGTTAATACTTATGATATACCTACTATATTTTATTTTTAACTGTGGAATTTGTTTATTATTTTGTTTATTTAAAATGAACTTTCAATGAAATAAAATTATTTAAATTCAATATTACTATACATCAGCTTCCAAAAATAACTTATATCTATATATATATCTATTTATTTATTTAACTTTGAAATTAGTATATATCTACTGTTTTATTAAGTATCCGGTAATTATATAAATATATACTATAGAACGGTATTTTTTTAATTAAAAATAAAATGCAGCAAATAATAGTGTTTAACTATCACGCAGGCGTGCGGTCATTTGTAACGGTAGCACTCACGCGTAACCTAAAAGGACATTGGAAATTTAAGAGATTTAAATTACGAAATAATAATTTTAGGACTCAAAATAGCCCGAATTTGTGGAATATACTTAGTAAATATATATATAGTAAAAATATTTTTACTCGTGTAGTTAACATTAGTCTCAATTTCTTTGGACTGGTTTACAATTTGTGTGTCTGTTAGTCTGTCTGTCAAATCATTTCACAAGATTGCATAAAAAGATGCATTGCATGTCCAGGCCTTGTGTCTCTCAGAGTACTGGAAAAAATAAAGTGTTTTGTCAACGAATGCGTTGACAAGACCTCCTCCTTATGTCTCCTCAGTAAATATTAAAATTGTAAATTCCGTTCATGTCACTTTATTAATAGCTCTGATAACGCATGAAGTAAACACTTTGATGGCATATAGCAAGTAACCAGCAGGGGAAATTCACATGAAATAATACTTTGTAGGCAAAGCGATTGGGCGCATCTCAAGGGAAACATAAAATTGCTAAACCTTCGCCAAAATTGAGAAACTTGTTGAAAAATCTCACTTGAGGGATACAAACAGTTCTATATGTTATTTCTCATGTAATATGAATATGAATATGTATTTATTACATAACTCTTATATTTTTAAATATATATTTCAAAAATGTCACCGCGTCGTAAGTAAGGATTGCGTGATACGTTCACAATAATTACAAATGCGAAGGAAAATTACCACGATAAACGATCAAAGCATGAAGTTGACAGTTATTTAAATGCAGATTTATTTATAACGATATCACCTACAATCTACATAATAATAGCAAATTTACGGAATGTAAATACGTCTTAAGTACGTTTCTGGTCTAACAGTAAATATTTATTAAACTTTACTGTAAAGGAGATTAGAATAAAATTAAAATTTAGGTGAAACTATCAATTTCTTCAATGATGTTTTAAAGAGGAGTTAAGGAGTTTTAATTAATTTAGGAGTTAAGCTAAGGGGAAATTGAACAGACACGTCGGTATGCCTGCTAAGCCACGAACATGTTCATGTTCTTTGCAATACAGAGGGAGAAAGTATTCTAAGAACCTATATTACGTCTAATATATCTGTGAATACGTTCTCCTCAAAGAATCCTCATCACCCAATTACGTCAAAGAAAAAAGTAGCCAAATTCTAAAGATAAACTGGAATACATCATAGCGAGACGTACCAGCAATAGAGCTATAGCCAGAGCCCCCAGTCAGAGTTTATATACTATATGATAAGCTTGAAACTGTGCAGAACGTTACGTGACAACCTGGAAACCACCTTGGATAGAAGTTGCTATATATATCTGTGGCGTGAGACCTCCTAGGTGCCTAAGGAAGCGTCGTGGAAGGTCGAATGTTGTATGGCTGGACATGAGAGCCAATGAACTAAACACCAAGGAAGTTAAAGACCTTGTAAAGTGGAGTAGGTTGAGTAGGAAGGCAGGCCCTGACAATATACGCCGGGATTACTGCCAGGAGATGTCCCATTATATTTTGATAAACCTTTTTTGATATGGTGAAAATAGAATAGTAAACCTATGAAATCTTTGCAATATTGAACTGAATTAATATACGATTCTTATTATTTAACGAAACCAAATTTAGGTGCCTTGTATGTCAATTATTCTTCTTCTAAGGGGGCCTAATAGGCTATTACTTCTGCCATTTACATAATAACTGCTGTCGTTAGGGGGCTCAGTCAATGACGCTGTGCCATATATCACAATAGCGTTCGGGCATAAAGGCAGTATAAAGACGGAAACATATCGCTTGTAATTTAGACTCATTATTCTAATTAAGTTTAATTAATAGAAAACGCAAGCCGCTGGCATCAATCTGTCAGTCCAATACATATCCATGATAATTAATTGATAATAATATGCTAAGCTCGAATTATGTGATTGCAAGTTGCTCTAGAATGGTGTGGACTTACATATATGTAGTTTACATTTATTTCTAAGAACAGATTTTTTTTATGATAGACAGCTTATTAAATGTTTACATATTTTATACAAGCATTTCAAATAACAGACTTTCATTCTGTACCAAGCCCTAAAGCCAATAGATTAACGTTATTCTTATGTCACGGTGATGTTTTTAGTATTTCTATAAAAAATCAGCTTCACGATTTACCCAGTAAGGTAGGCAGAGGTCGAATGTGGAGGCATTGGGTGTTGAGTGGCGGAGCACAACGCCGCGCGCAACTCTTTGCTTCGAAGCGAAAAAATAAACATATCAATTTAAATAACTATTTGATTATTATAAACATAGCTGAGTTAATAGATGTACATGATAAATAAAGACATTTAATTGTTTCTGTCCATTCTGCAGGAATTATTCGTTTATTACAAATAGTGTGTAAATTAAAAATGAGATGTATTTTTCAGTTTTGTTATAAGGAATAGCGAACATAATAACGCATTTTTCCATCATCGATCATTTAACACACAACCATAGAAGCACGTTTAGTGGACCGTCTAACAAGTTTTAAATAGTTTTTCGTGTCCCTTCCTGCTCGTTCTTTCTCCACATTAAAGAGTTTCTTAAAAAAAATAGGAAGTGCTTAATTACTTTTTTCCTGTTCCCGTTTCAGTTTAGGCAAAAATATATTTTACGTTATATTTATTTTCCGAGGCCTAAATATATATTTAATGATATTTCATTTTTATTAAATTGTTATAATAAGAAAAAGTTTAAATATTTTAAAAATTGCTATATTATGTAACTTTTACAATATAAATTAACATTACATGTAAAAAGACAATCCTATATCTTATAAAACAAAGTCGCTTTTCGTGTCTGTCTGTTGTTTCTAACTCTTCTTCTTCTAAACCACCCAACGGATTTTATTGCGGTTTTCACCATTAGGTCGAGTATTTTTCGTAGAAGGTTTATATATAGTTTATTATTTGTACATTCTTATGTAAAT
>JAKRZM010000311.1:195707-291373 GCA_036379175.1 Heliconius cydno galanthus
GTGTGAAACAGCAGAAGCATATTTCAAAAAGTTTCTCCAACGTTCTAAGCTATTATGTGTTCATATTTTGTTGAGGATCTTATTTTACAAGCTGATAATGGAGCGTCCCTGAAGTTGCGAAATTTTGCTAAGTATCGTCTGTTATAAAATGCTTAAATATTAAAGCTTTTAAAGCTCTAAATTCATACATTAGTTCAGTGTTAAATATTACTTGAACTAAGAAAATATATTAGTTCAAATAAATGTATGTGTAAGACGCTAACGACAGTACGCATAGCGCGGTCTTTTGAATCCGCGTGACAAACAAGTAAATGTGGTCGTTTAATAAATCGTTCCCATTCAAGTATCGTTAGCGTTGTACCCATTTCTAACCTTTAGGTAAACAAGCATTTAAATATTTTAGTATGAATATATCAACATATTTTGTTTTTATGAAGAGATGATAATAATTGTTCATATAAAAAATAATGTCTTTAATAAATAACATATTTAAATGTGCCGTTGTGGTAAGGGTGTGACTTTAAGGTGGTTATGGGTTCGAAGGAATGAATTATTATTTGTTAATATTTTCATTTTCTCTTCTTTCTTTCTCTTGCACCAAGGTAAAAAGCCCGGCGTTGAATTTCGCCATTCAGAGAAAAAAAATCAAGGGAAAGTGGGGAATGGAGTGCCTTAACACTATATTCCCACTGTCTAGCCTGCTGTGTGCGGGATACAGCGTGAAGCTGATTTATTTATTTGACTTAAAATTCAAAATTTTGTTATAATAAACGTATTTTAGTTTATAATTGTTATACATATTTTATTCATAATACGAAAAATATATTATGATAACATTTTTCAACTGTCAAGATGTTCTCGTTTTTGATCCTTACCCATTTTCTGTAAAAAGAAAAAATATTACAATAGATAAACTTAACATATAATTGTTACATGTATTCTCCTATCGAGTCTTATCTGTATCTTATCTTTTCTTATCTTTGTGTCTTTTACATCGAAACGCTATACACCAAGAACACATAATTATGAGAACAATAACAACACATAATTATTTATTGGATATTTCTATAGTGTAAAATTTTGTTATATAATAACAATTAAACCCAATATTAAGAGCACTTTACGTCGCTCGTGGTCTCGGGTAGGCTAAAGTGGCATCCGTCTATAACCTAATACAATTATTAAATTTAGGTAGCGCCATTGATTTTCTTACTATCTTTTGTCCTTCTCTAGTTTTCCGCACAATGAATTGATTTTTGAGAACTATAGTAAGAATATAATAAAATTTTATTTACAGTATGCATGTAGTATGTATAGCTGAATTAACACACGCCTGTACTTGATATCTTTCTTCACTTAAAAATCGGATGCCTAATGACTTCTTATACGGTTATACAAATAGTGGACTTGATTTGAGAAGTCATTTAATAAACTTTAAGTCGTTTCTGAAGAATTTTATTAATGGGTAAGAAATGAATAGATATAATTGCATGATTTGAAAGAAAATTATCCTAGCTATTATATATTTAAATTATAATAAACTTAATTAGAGCCTCATTCAGCTGCAACTTCGCATTATACGGGCATTCGACGTATTTGAAAAATGAGTAAAAATATAGCTAAGCAATATAGTAATTTCTCTTTGTAGAAAAAAAGAAGTCAGAAATATACTCGTTTTTTATTTATTGAACTTGTTATATCGTTATAAGTTCGCATATTCTTTCATAATATTATATTAATTTTCCTTATTTACTAGCTATTCTTATTTCCTCATTTGATTTTCTCCAATTTTCCACTTGCTAGAGTCCATTATTATATGAAAATGTGACGAATTTAATGAAATATGAAGCTTTATTAAAGTGTAATGCTATTGCTGCTCTATTGTATTTTATCGTTATTGTCTTTTTTTTATCTTGTACATGTACAGAAACATTTATTAAAAAAAACATAACAAAACTACCCTCACCCACGTAGATAACTATTTTTATTTCTCATTATTATTATTATCTATTGTATTACAAATTATAAATCATTATTATAGGTACCATATCTTTTATTATATAAATATTTTTTGTTATTATAAACAAGATTTATAGATATCAAAGCACAAATTATTTTCCTATATTATATTACCTAACAAGGTACATCACCATTTCCCATAAATACCGCCTACTTTATTAAACAACCAGCAAGGAAGTTAAACAATTAGCCATTTCCGAGAACAGATGTAAGCATTTCGGAAATAATTCGAGGAGCGTTTGAATATTTGCTAGGAATTTATGTGACGTTTACTATTATTGGAAAGTAGCAGGAGTCGGGCGCGTGCGTCCGGCACCGAGTCGACCTCATCAATTGTGTCGACAAACACTGGGCACTGGCTGCACTGTGTGAGAATGACAGCACTCGTTTGTTACCCAGTGCTTAGCCACGTTATAATCAGCTCCATGTTCTACTATGTATGAACATTTTCACTGTAAGTACTATAGCTTTTAGTATAAACAAATTAAATTTGAACGCGGTCGTGATATTATTATATATGGATAAATAGAGTGAAAATGTAAAAAGAACAAATTGAATTTAAGAGTTTCTAAGACTGTATCGTAATTGTATCGCTAAAGATTTCTGATGGCCGAGCTTTAATTTAATAATTTTCTACTTTAGCAAGTTGGAAACGTTCTTAACTTTTGATCAAAGCCACGTTCAACTTTTAAGTTAGTGTTGCTCCAATAGAAGTCATAGCTTGAGGCTACTTATAGAATAAGCAACGTAAATTAAACATTCCTTGATATTGTAAGTACAGACTTACAGAAAGTCAAATTTCTGTATGTAAACATGGTATATGTTTCTGCAAAATTTAATCAACGTTTTTTAGAACAACTTCTAACAAAAATTACAATTAATTTTATGCTATATACAAGTAATTTTATGTTTATTAATACCATTACTATATTTTAAATCGCCAAATAAAAATGAGGTTAAATATTGAATAAATATCAGACAATATGATAAGAAAGAAATAATGACCTACGAAATATGTTCTTGGCATGTAAGAAATATTTATCTGAGAAATGTCTTGAATTAGAACAACTAGCCTTAGGCATCTCTTAAGACAAAAATAAAGATAGCAAATCTATAATACTATTTAAAAAACTAATAAGCATTATTAGAGTTATAATTTAAATAGAATACTAAATGATAATATCATAGAGAGGAAATTAGTGTGATGACGGACACAAAATGTGGACTTTAGCAATTATGAAGGTTGAAGACCCTTTCTATTTGTTAACTTGAAATATACATATAATAATTAACCAACACTCTCGTAGCTAACATTGAAGTAACATCCTCCTCATAGGACCTCAATCCCAACATATTTGGTACTAGTTATATCTTAAAATAGAATATATTTTCGTAGTATTTTGATTTTTGTGTCATATAAATGATTTCTGTTTACTTTTCTGAACTTGGTTTACATTTTACTTTAAAAAAATAAGATATGTTTATTTGTAATCTATCGGGCAAGCATGTGTTTTGCTATATTGGTATTGTATAATTGTTATATCTACAATAATAAATGACAGGAAAAATAATTTATATTTGAAATAAATAATAGAACACGCAATGCCTCCAGAATTCAGCAAAAAGTGGGAAACGGAGTGTCTTAACACTACCTTCCCTCTGCCTACCCTGCTGTGCGCGGAATTCAGCGTAAAGCTGATAAAAAAAAATACATAATACCCAAATAACAGAGCTGGCACAGAATACGCTAAAGTAAGTCTATGTGACTCATGGACGTAGGNATTTAGACTCTTAAAAATATTTCATTGAACACATGTTTCATGAGTTATTAGAATTCACCCTTAAATACGCAAGCGAACCTGCGCGCGTCCGCTAGTAACAAATAAAAGGAAAAATAATTTATATTTCAAATATATAATAGGACACGCAATGCCTCCAGAATTCAGCAGAAAGTGGGAAACGGAGTGTCTTAACACTACCTTCCCTCTGCCTACCCTGCTGTGCGCGGAATTCAGCGTAAAGCTGTAAAAAAAATACATAATACCCAAATAACAGAGCTGGCACAGAATACGCTAAAGTAAGTCTATGTGACTCATGGACGTAGCAAGTTATGAACTGGTAAACGGATGCACTTTAAAGATGGATATTAAACTAAGAATATTTAGGAAAATAGAATATTTTAACAATATTTGGTACATCTTATAACATAACATTTTTGTTATTAGATTTATATTTGATTTGCTTATATTGAATGAAACAATCTCCTAAACCAATATCAAACGAGTAAGTGAAGTGGTCAAATCATTTTGTGTTTGTCTTATATTGCCAAAAATATCAACACAAACATATAATAACAGTAATAATAGACGTTTGAATTTTGTTGGTAAACTTTTATTTTAAGAGTAAACAATAAAGAAAATATGTATCTGTGAAAGCTCAAAGTATGTCCTAAATAAGAATTCAGCGCTCAAATAACGAAGAAATAAGATTATTTCCTTTTATTAACACAAAAAACACTCGCAGTTAAATTACTAGTAGCTACACATATACATTTTTGTGCCGTTAGTACAAATTATATTGTTACTTGCTATTTATTTGCTATATTAAATGAATAAATTAAAAAATTCATAAATACACTTATTATTTACAATGTAAATGTAAATTTTACATATTTATTTAAGTATCCCCTTTAATGTTTTTAAGAAATATTAATTATGCAAAGCTATATTTGTTCTCGTTTACTTCCACTTATTAAATTTTGCACATTTATAAAATAGTTCTTGGTTTATAAATAGCGTTAATATGAAAGCACATTTCACAAGTAGTCTCTAGTGAACAGTTTCTAAAGCTATTTTACGTTCATTAGAGTATGGATACAGTGGAAAAACAGATATGTATCTATTTTAGACAGCATTGCTATTCCTTAATGTTTGCATTAATTTGCATAGGCCTTATGTTTCCGAATTAATTTGATGATTATTTAGAGTTATAGCCTTTTTTCAGTTTCACGCTTTATTTAGCATTAAGCAGAACAGAACAGTTAGAGCTAAGGTTCTATATTCTCCGCTCCCCTCGAATTCGAGACCTTGTGTGTTCAGTGGTGGAACTCAACACGTGGTCATATATCATAGAAAAAATCCATTACAAACTTATATTTATAATATATAGTTCATATTAAATTTGTGCATTTGTGCATATTTAACTTTATAAAAGTTTGTCAATTTTTAAAAATTGTGTTCTATAATCATAAAATAGATGCGAGTCCAAATCGCATATAATCGATTTTGTTCCTAAAAGAACATACAAGCGAAACACTTATTTGGTTTAAAATAGAAAAAAAACTGGCGGAATCCAATACGTCGTTTCGTAACACAGGCGGATTTCCAAAAAAAAGCAATTATAAAGCAAACTGTGCAATTATAAAGAAAATTATTGTGTTGTAGTGTCTTAAAGGGAACGAAGTGTCTTTAAATTAGGTTCCCAGGATCCCTATACCTATCCTGCTATGTACGAGATACAGCACAAACAAAATTGAACGAAGACGAATTTAACAAGTACAATTTTTGAGATTATTTTAACAAAAACCAAAGGGTTGGTAATAGTTAACGTTTGCCAAAAACAATTGTTAGAATCAATACAAATAACATTGAACCAACCATCAACTAATGTGACTTGCCACATTCCAACGTGGCAGTCGTTACTTTCGACCTTATCTTGTTTTAATAAAATTAAATAACAAATGGTGACATTTGCGGTATAAATGCATTCTCGGTGCTTAAATTAACCATATGAAACATGCTTTCCGGCCATTAACAACTGAGTCATCTCGGTATTCGCGAAGAATTCTTATTTATGATCATATTAATGTAGATATTTATATTCAAATATTATATTCCTTTATTTAATAATAAATATAAAGTGAAAATTCGTGTTCTCATTGTTTTATTTCTTTTTTAAATAAGACTTCTTTCTCCTGGTTGAAGATATCAAATATCATAAGTAGTATTTATTAACATTTCATATAAATCTTCTTGTTATGTATAAATATTTTATCTATTTTTATTTGGGTTGACTCCCTTCAAAATAAATATTATAGGCTCTATTCAAAATAAAGTTGCGGTTCACAGATATGATAAGATACGATTGTCATCTCGAGACTCATGTGAGACCGTGCTGGTCATGAAGCCAGATAGTTGGTAATCGAAATGATATTGACATCAGATCTTAGATCAATTGCTTAATTGGTGGGTGAGTGTATACATAGGCATAATGGCGACCGGATGTGCTGGGCCCACCCCAGAATAGTCTTGTGTCCATCCCAAAAATTTTATTAAAAAAAAATACCCTAAATCTAAAAAAAAATAATGTTAACACGAACAAATCTGAAGAAAATATCTCTAGATACGCCCATGACTGTATAGGGAGCGTTGGTAACATTTTGTATGATGATAATGATAAAATGATGGTAATACCAACATTTATGAGCAATAATACAAAATATATTGAACTATTTTATCTTTTATCTTTAACAAATCCAAGTTATATCACATTCACGTAAAGGTCCCTTATATTGTCAAAGAAAATTTTATTGCAAAAGAAACCTCATTTCATCTCGCTTGAATCATAAGCTATTTTTTCGTATTTTATTACACATACGTATGTATGTATGTGTGAGTGTAACGATGATTGATGTACAAAACTACTTTATCCTACTCGACCAGGACTCCGCAAATGAAAACCTAAAATCAATTGAAAATGTTCTATTTCTTGTTCAATGCTTAGGCATATAATATATTTGAAAACTCGTTTGCTTTTAAGTAAATATTAAAAATTTAAAATAAAATAAACAAATCCCTAATTACAGTTTTTTTTTAAATGTTCTATAGTAATATTTTTTTAATATTTAAATAAAGTAGAACCAACGATGTCGTCATGGCGCAGTGACTGTAATCACAATGGTTGTGAGTTTGATTTGCGCCCACATGAAATATTTATACATATGTAAATTTTGATTACGTGGTATTTTTCATACAAAATGTGGCAGAAAATGCATAAACGCTTATCTTTTAATTACGTTGACTTAGAAGCTACAATCCTTCTATGTGCTCCAAGGGGCTGCAGACATGGATATTTCATTATAATTTCATCTTGATACTCCTACAGAACCTTGACAATAATGCCTGTTAACCTCTGTAAACAAAAGCTATCCTGTAAGGGTTCTGGTTCTTTTTTATTCAGCACTATAGAACCCTGAGAATAGACTTGATTATTTTGCAATAAATCTTTCTCCTTTCTCATGCTAATTAATATTGATGGAATTTTAACAATTATAACTTGTCGAGATTTATGGATATCAGTTTCATTACTCCCTCGGGCCGTTCAGCTCGAGCCCACTGATGAAGGATTGAAATACGTATTTTACTTTATAACATAGTTATGTATAATATAATATAATATTATGGCTCAGATTTTCTGGAAATATATACAACAAAATAGTCATACTAAGATCTTTTTTTATTTTACGCGCTTTTTAATAAGTCTATTGTGTTTTTAATAAATTATAAAAGTTAAACGTCATGGATTTAGTAAATTAATGATAAATTATTCGTCTTAAACAATTATTTTAAAAACTTTATAGCTCTCAACTTTGCTTGTGTGAATTAAGTGAAGCGAAGAAGTTCTCTCTATCCACAATTCCCAAGGTGATACACACATGTATATGATTCATAGACGTAATTATTTTTATGCAACTTGTTTAAATTTATTAATTTTATTATTATATAGTGATAATCTCATCTGGAATTAAAGCTTCCCGATATCTAATATTTTTATTAATTAATAAATTTAAAAATTAAAAAGAGGCATTATAAATTTCTGTAAATTATAAAATGAATGGATAAAATGCCTTCTCATTCATTATACGTATTTTCTGTTGGAAATGGAATTATAGATGTTATTTAGAATACACTACAATTTCAATAAGTACGTATATCTATTAGAATATAAGCTTTTTTATATATAAGAAAGTGTATAAAGGAAATATTTAAAACAGATGATATAGAAAATGTTAACACTAGAGCAAGGTTAAAATTTCAACAAGCTTATGTAAAATATGTAACATAATATTATAATGAATAGTGTGGTATGAATATGAAAGTGACGACGGAATACCTGTGCGTGGCAGGTGTCATATAGTGCTTCAAAGTGCTGGCTGGGGCTTGAATAAGCTTACGTATTATAAGTTGTGAAAACTGGTTATATTAATTTTGTCTAAAAGTAGGTTCATATATAATGCATTTTATCTTAAAAGTTAAATACATTTTATTAAAATATATTTCTCTATCTTTGTTAGTTCAACTAAATATTTCCTATGTTAATATAACAAACGAAATTAATAAACAATGAACGGCATTCAATTATATATCTTAAATATGTAGAGATCATAATTTTTATATTATAGTACATCAGGCTGCCACTGGGCCACAAAGTCCTCATATATGTCATGTGACATTTAAAATATAATATTTACATGTATTTGCTTATTTATACACATAAAAAACATTTTGTAATAAATTAAAAACAATAATTCATGAAAGACAACACCGTTGCCGCTTTAGTAACTAATTTATTACAAGTGCAGACTACAGGGACATAAATCTCATGTTTCGCGCAAACAAAACAGCCAAGTCTCCGGCGGCTGTCAATCAATAAAAAAAAGTTCTCGAATATTTCTCCTGAACCGGTAAATTGGACATCATTTGTTGTGCCTCGATGACATTTTTATAAATGAACCACGTGGTTTTTTTTATTCTTTATCCGATGAAAGTGCTTTTTGTAGAGATGTAAAAATTATTGAAAATATTTCATATATGGAAGCAATGTAATATAAATAAAAATGCATATAAGTTTTGATCTGAAATTCAAGTAACAATAAAGGAAATTGAATGATTGAATAAAATTGAAAACTAGGTTAATTCATACGTGATATTTATTAACGCTTAAATTTCCTTTTTTATGGCTTTTGATTAACTACTGTTAAATAATAAATTACTTGTTTCTATGAAACATTACGAGTATGGAAGACTTTTGAAGAAAAATGAGAACGTGGCCAGTGTGAAATTGAGGCCAGTCGTAGCGTAGCACCAGCACGTGACTGTAAACACGAGAGATTGTGGGTTCGATCCCCACTCGAGGAAATGAAACATTTAGTAGTTTAATTTCTTCGCTATGGTAGGCAAATCGCGGCGTTGATCTTCGCCACTCCTAAATTTGAAGGAAAGTGGGGAAGTGTCTTAACACTAGGTTCCCTCTGCCTACCCTACTATTTCGGGATACAGCGTGAAAGAAAGAGCATGTAGATATGCAGCAAACGCTGTCATCGTCGACATATCATGCTCATGAAGCTTAGCCCTGAAATAACATTGGAATATTTTCTTTTCCGCGTATTATGTATGATGCAACGTCATGCCAGCATCTATTTGTTTGTATATTTTATGAATCAACATATTTTTAAGATATCTTTTTCGATATCTAACACATATTTTATGTTTTTTGTGATAAGAGAATATAGAACATAATTATGTTAACTAAAATGTTCTTTTTTCCACGATATTATTCATAAAAATTAAATTGAACGTTTTATAAGAATATATTATAAGGCCGTCGCAGTGCCTACTTGTAAACGCGACGGTAGTGGGTTGAATTTCCACTCGGAGAAATTAATTATTTAATATTTTCATTCCATCACTCTGGTAAGAAGACAAACTGCGGCATTGAGTAATTTTAAATCTGTTCTACTATGCTTTTCAAGTACTTATTAAAATACATAAACTTATATTTTATCTATTCTATTTTCCTCTACGACAATATAATATAATGTAAACCTACAACCATTAACATTTAATCCTCAATCTCTGAGGTTTCGTGGGTATATTATATTCGTAGATACATCTCAAGGCAACCGTAAAATTAGGTAGACCACAATAGACAGGCTCGAGTAAGTTAAATTAGTCTATCGAGCAATTTGGCTGCGTTTATGACAAAGACAAGCGAACTGTGTAAGACATAAATTACCATAAAAATTATAATATTAAACAGAATGCCTCAGTTATTTTATTATAAATACTTGGTTAACATGAAAATATAAATTGCATATTATTATAATGTGCGTAATAAAAGAACTTTATATCTTTTGGCAATAAGCGGAAATCCACAAAATACTAGCCAAAATTATCACACAGACCAAAATAAATGTATAAAATTAAATAAAAAAAGAGTAGTATATTTATTTTGTACCTTAATCCCATTATAGCAGCATAAAAGAGCCAAATTATTTCCTTATTACTCACATTGCCTTTTCTAAAATTTAAGCCTTATCAGAGTAAGTTATTTAGAGGCTGTATTTACCGGTGTACAATATAGAGCCAAAGGTAGGAACTATGTACTTCTTAAGTGAATTATTAACGTAGTCTTACCGCAACGCCGACATTGGTAAGCAAAGAAAATCAACCGAGAAAGGTTCCTATATGAATCCAACCTAATTTACAAATAAATTACCAAACACTTAAAATATTACATTGCTTTCATATCTAGGTTATATTTAATTATTTATTATTCTGGAGACAAACTAAATTTTGCTAAGATTTTATTAATTTAAACTATAAAAATAAAAGAAAAACGAACTGTGCTTGAAAATTCTATTTTAGAAACGGATATTGACCTATCTATATCTATAACAACTATATACTTGTTTTATATTGAAATCTTTTATCTGTGTTTCGAACAAGTCTGTTTTACATTCACGCTTCATTATTTTACTGGCGAGGAAGTACGTCGTACACGAGGTGTGCTTATGGAAGTAGCTTGAATTTTAGTTTAGTTTAATATTTGTGATTGAAAAGTTATGTATAAACGAAATTTAGATAGTTAGTTTATACAGTAAATATTAAATATTTATTTTAATGGTATAACAGGGAAAATTAAAATGGTAAAAATCAATTTTATATAAAATTAATAATTCTACCATCAAAAAGCATAAATTATTAAAGTATTGACCTGATTTGTTATACAAAGACAGACCTATTTCTACTTATTTTTTGTGGAAAATAACAAGATCATAAAAAACAATGATTATTCGATTTTCTATGATATGGGTCATTGGCTCATTTTGGCCATTACCACACCCATTGTCTCGCTGCAGAGGCATATTCGAAGCACTAAAATCAAAATATGGTGTGCATAACTATGATAACGACTGAACTATCGTGGAATTTGATTATGAAAATTAATAATGGCGTCAGCAGGAAAATGGAGTTGATATCTTTTTATTCACAAAAACATTGCCCTATTATACATGTTATATAACAAATAGTGTAATAACTATTATAATGTTAAATTTAAAATAAGAACATTTTTTAAATATTAATATTAAACTAACTTTTTTTAAAATTTCCGATTTAATCAGATTTTACTTCATAACTTAGTCTTGCACTCAACTTATACATTACATTTAAAATTTTGATTAAACTTTATAACCTCAGTTGCAAATCGCAGTTAAAAATATACAAATGATTATACAAATTTACATATATTTAAGAAGCAACTCGTTCGACATGAATTAAATTTGATTTAAGTAATTTTAAGGCTTAAATAAAATAAAAAATCTATGTAGGTGCACTTTATATATTAAGCCAAAGGTGCAAAAGAAATAGAGAAAGATTTTCATTGACTAAAGTACATCGACAAAGTGAAAATGTGAGGAGTAACACCTGCATCAAATGAATTCAGGACGACATATTCAATTAAGCGTCTAATTGGACTATTAATAATGAAACCCATTTTAATGTTCTCGTGTAGAAGTTTTGAAAACAACTTAAATAATTATTTTAACCATGCCTTATAAAATATTATTCTATTGTAAATCATTTTAATTTTGACGTTTAATAAAATAGCTGTTTTTATTGTTAACAGTTGTTTAAGTATAACAAATTCTATAGTTAACAAATAAAATATAATGTATTTGATAATAAATAATTAATTTCTATAATAAATGAATATTTTTAATAATAATCAGCATAAGCACAAATTCCACACAAACGGTTGTTCACGAACAGCACAGCTTTACGATGCCATCAGTCGGAAGTGTTATTTGGAGCGATGCAAAGTGCATGCATGGAGGAGGCGCGAGGCCGAGCTCCGAGTTTATATTCGTATATTTGAGTACGTTATCGGGTATCTGCGCTCTTGCTGTTTCTATTTATTTCCTCGCCGATTCAATAAAGGCGAGCTTGATTCACTCAACCGAATGTTTGCTCTGCTCGTATCCGTAAACTTTCTTTATTTCAAAAATTAAATGTATTATGTAATAATATTAATGTAATTTTGATATAATTCTATGCTTAGTAATTATATACATTAGAACTAATCTTAATGTAAGTTGTCAATAAGTTTTCTTTTAATTTCACCTCCTCGCTGTATTCCGCATGTAGCAGGGTAGGAAGCCCTATCCACTCCGCTCCCCACTTTTCGCCGAATTTGGAGGCATTACGTGTTGTTACAACCTGTCGCCTTTACAGACACCAGATCCGTACAACCCTAACTTCGCAATTATTAGCTTGTGTATATTCACAGTGTCGTCATTTGTATTGGTTCAGAGTCGCCCTTGATCACGAATATCCAGAATGGAATAAGCCTATCTAAATGCAGATAAGGGTACGTGATTTGTTCGAACAAAGAATCACAGACAGAGCTCAAAGTAAGCCTTTTGTTAAATTATGTTAATACTTACATACTACATATGAATATAATATACAAAAAATATTCTACTAATATTATAAATGTGAAAGTTTGTGAGGGTTGTTTGTTCCATTTTCACGCAAATATTACTGAACGAATTTAGATGAAACTTTACATTATACATCATAGTAACATAGGCTACAGTTTATGCAATAATTTTGTATAATTTTGCTATAACAATAATTTTAACCAGACTAAACCTGCTTAATATTATTGTTATATTAACAATTATTTTAAGCCGCGTTTGTGTCGTTAGTTAAACTATAAATTAAAGTTATAAAGTTATGTACGTAACACTATGTATCCCACATGGCACTTGTTTCTTAGCTGGTATGGCAGGGTAGTCTTCCCAGGTTTAAGTTTAAGTTTTACGCACGAATTTGGCATATTGTGAGTTGAGCCTTACCAAAGCGAGAAAATAAAATGAAAATAATCCATCAATCGAGTGCGGATCAAACCTACAACCACCACGTTAACAAGCAGATGCTGAATCGCTGCGCCATGACGGACTGTACATTTTAATTTTAAAACATTTTTTAAATAAACAATATATTTTATAAACCAAGAACTGTTAACAATGAGAGATGTTTAAAACAATATCAATTTACAACTTCTGAAATATTAAGTTTACTTTCCATAATATTTCAAATTATGTTAATTTATTACATCAGGTCTCAATATCGCTGAATCTTCGAAGCTTTCTCCATTTCAATAAATTGAATCACGATAACCAATAATCATTTTCTTTTTTGTTTAAACAGTTAAGATTCTGTTTAATGTAACCGCCATTAAAATTTTAAGTTAAAATATTTATTACAAACGTCATACAATTTAATTGTTCCTCAAGTTTTAATACGTGGGCCGGTCACGTCTGCCGCATGCCTGAAGAGTCTTGGGCGAAATTATCTACCAGATGGACTCCAAGCTCTAAAAGGAGAATTGGCAGACCAAAACGGAGATGGCGGGACGAGTTGGACCATTATAGGCCTGACTGGTGCTTAATAGCCCGAAGTAGACCGGAATGGAAGAAGTGGAGAGAGGCCTTTGCCCAACAATGGGATGGTGTAGGCTAGGGAAAAAAAAAAAAGTTTTAATAAAAAATAAAATTAAATCAACTTCAGGCTGTATCTCGCACACAGCAGGGTAGGCAGGGAAGACCTGAACCTGAACTGAACTGAACNGCTATAACAATAATTTTAACCAGACTAAGCCTGCTTTATATTATTGTTATATTAACAATTATTTTAAGCCGCGTTTGTGTCGTTAGTTAAACTATAAATTAAAGTTATGTACGTAACACTATGTATCCCACATGGCACTTGTTTCTTAGCTGGTATGGCAGGGTAGTCTTCCCAGGTTTAAGTTTAAGTTTTACGCACGAATTTGGCATATTGTGAGTTGAGCCTTACCAAAGCGAGAAAAGAAAATGTAAATAATCCATAATCAAGTGCGGATCAAACTTACAACCACCGTGTTAACAATCTGATGCTGAATCGCTGCGCTATGACGGCCTGTACATTTTAATTTTAATACATATTTCAAATAAACAATATATTTTATAAATCGAAGAACTGTTAACAATGAGAGATATTTAAAACAATACCAATTTACAACTTTTGAAATATTAAGTTTACTTTCCATAATATTTCAAATTATGTTAATTTATTACATCAGGTCTCAATATCGCTGAATCTTTGAAGCTTTCTCCATTTCATTAAATTGAATCACGATAACCCGTAATCATTTTTTTGTTTTAACATTTTAGATTCTGTTTAATGTAACCGCCATTAAAATCTTAAGTTAAAATATTTATGACAAACGTCATACAATTTAATTGTTACCCAAGGTTTAAATAAAAAATAAAATTAAATTAGCTTCACGCTCTATTCCGTACGCAGTAGGCTAGGCAGGAGAACCTGAACTGTTAAGAGTGTTGGATGGCGAAACTCGACGCCGGGGTTTTGCCTCGGTGAGTGGGAATCGAACCCACAACCATCGCGTTACAGTCACACACACACGTGCCCCTGGGCCACAACGGCCTCAAAGTTTTAAATAAAATATTTGAAAAAGAATATTATAAGTATTTATTACTGCAAGTTTTAATAAACTAGAGGTTAACGGTATATGGGACAAGCTTGACAGAGTGCTGTCATAACGTAGCGCGTCCCGCTAACACATGACGCGGCCACAATATCATGACGAAAAATTACTTCATTCCGTTCTTTTTGTCACTAAGAAATGACTTCGTATTACATTTGTTAAAAGCAATCCACATATGTATGAGATATACATAGTACAATGGTGTCAAATTATTCATAGTTTTCATTTAAAACGACGTTGTTAGAATAAAAGTAATTATTTTCAAATATAATATTATTAAAAACTCATGAAAGGACATACGTCATTCACAATTATTTTATTAGTCCAATCTAGACCAAAATATCCGATAATATATTATTTAATTGTCTTTAAATATTATTCATATAAAAGACTTTTAATATAAATATATAGCCGCTGTTTATACCCATTAATATAGGTTATTAATTCTAGTGGAATAACTGAGCAAACGTTATTATATTGCTGTGAAATTGATACTCAAATACCTAACCAAGCTTCAAGTACACAAATAGCAAATTAGCTATTTATATACTTGAAATACAGCTTTCACTAATAAATCCAAAATAAATCGTAATTTATGTACGAGTATATTTTCAGTGGTCCACAAGGTCATTGAAGATTAAAAGTTTCTTCCAAAAATTTGTAGCCAACATTTTTATTCTTTATACAAACAAATTGAAGAGAACCTTCTTTTAACATTACAGCATAATGAAAACAGCGATTCTCCTTACAACCGCAGCGACGTTGATAAATGGTACAAACTTCGTTCCAAAATATTTTCATTCTAAATTTTGCCTTAAACTCGTGTGTTTGAAGTATTGTAAAATAGTGTAAGTAAGCGATATTTGTTTCGTTTACTTATTTCAAAAATCCATCCATACCTATATTATAAATTCGAAAGTAACTCTGTCTGTCTGTCTGTCTGTCTTTTACGCAATCAGGGCCAAACCGCTAATTTAATTGTGTTAAAATACTCATATAGAGATACTTGAGGGTCTGGGGATGAACATAGGATACTTTTTTTTCTCATATTCGTAATATTATCGATATATACCAACATATTAAAATACTTATTAATTTGACATGCAATTTATTCCGCCATGTTAATAATAACCGTCGCTAAGCGACCGTTGTTAAGCAACGATTTGCAAAGAATGTTGTTGTTAGAAAATGTGACCCAAAATGAGCTTGCTTAACGCATCTCTCTATTGAAAATTAAAAATAATTTCATAAATATATTTAATAAATATTCGTATAGTTCAAGCGGGCGTAGCCGCGTTCGGATCCACTAGTATTAAATATATATATATCAAATATGTATATTTTGGCATGCCGGTCGATATACACATAATACACTTTTTATATAGCGTTAAGAGTGTTAGATGCGTTCTCCATTGACAAACACTTATCATTTTGAACTTTCCGCTTTATTCCATAAATATGACACTCGAGTTAAGATATTCTATTCTCCGCTTTCCGCCTGAGTTCAAGATATTACGTGCAGAGGGGCGGAAATCAACGCCACACTTGCAGATACAGGAGAAATAAAAATAATTCATACAGTAGGTAATAACTCAACCTATGCTACTATTCCCAGTTATACCAGGTAATATATACTCTGTTAAAATTATATACTCTGTTAAAATTATAAATGTTCTTAAAATATTTTATAAAATTCTACTTAAAGCTTAATTTTAAACATGTGGGAGTCCGTAAATTCATTTGATTGGACTTTATTATCATTTCCATCCTACTTCCATTTACTATCCGTTATTGCTATTATTGAAATTTAGAGCCATTGAGCGTTGAAATATTTTTCTCAAATATATTTAATGTAAAGACACATTTTCTTTTAACTTTTTTTATAACAAAGCACATAATAGTTTTTATATTATTTGATTACAATAATTGACTTAATTAAAAATATTTTTGTTAATTTGAAACACTACAAGAAATTATATCAATAGAAAGAATAATAAATAAATTTGCTTCACGTTTTAGATCCCACAAGAACGATGTTACACACCATTATCATATCATGCATACTCCAGAGAATACTTCGAGTCATGTAAGTATTATAGCGTTGCATAGTTTTTGCTTTTAAAAGAAAAAAAATATTTTTCTACAAAACATCTATACAGAAGAGAATCTTAGAATTTAATTTCTACTTTATATACTATGTATATATGTTTGTCTCTGTGTGGCATTGTAGAGATCAAACGTAATATGTTATCGACCGGTTTTGATGACTTTTAACCTTGCAATTGTCACTAAAGACATGACAATAATAAAAATACTATAATAGTTCTATATCCAAATATTACATTGCCAAGATAAAAAATAAAACGAAATTCTAAGTACGATAAGTTCGATAATTTTGTACACCACTGTAAGTGAAAATTAATAGGTATTTTATAGAAAATAATCGTATCAAAAAAATTCTAGTTCATTTCATACAAAATGAGTGCAATATGGCTGCAAACTTAAGTTTGTATTTTTTTTTAAAATTGTACATGTCGTTGATCTACAATATTGAAATTAATAATTGTCTATTAACTTAATTATACAATAGTAAAAATATAGTTATTAAAATATAAAATATGAAGAAAAACTAGGTGGGATGAAATATTCGACCAGAGCTGCTTCCTCTTTTATCATATCATGCAGACTCTTGAGAATACTTCGCTTCGTGTAAGTATTATGAATTGCATAGTTTTTGCCTTTTGAGGCAAATAAAAACTATTTGCATCACAAATCAAAACGATGAGAATATAATAATAAATATCTTATATATTTTGTATTATCTATTAAAATTAGTTAAAGCTAGCGTGGCATTGTAATAGCGATGTTGGGGGTTCGATCCCTATTAGTGTAAATTATTTTCATCTCTCCGCTGTGACAAGACAAAGTGCGGCGTTAAGTACCGGCACACAATACGCAATAACTCGGGCGTTGTTCTCCATTCTCCAGTTCGGGCGAAAAGTGGAGAACGGATTGACACCTTGCAATATGTACGATAAATCCTTTTTAATTGAACTTTAGCCATGCCCTTCAGTATCATTACATAGAGTGTACCTATTTATTTATTTTTTCAAAATTTGTGAATACTTAAAATATTACTTATATACATTTGGAGTACAATGCTGTTTTATATTTGATCACGGGCCAGTTTCACCTCTTATAAGCCAATAAAGTCCTGGACAACTTTATTTGCAAATCTGATGATGAAATAGAAAAAAATATCAGCATCCTCTGTTTGTGACATAGCATTAAATATCACATCACTATCTGAAAGTTTAGTCTTAACTGGTGAAACTAGTCAATAAAATACTTACAATAATTCGAAATAAAATTTGTATTATTATACCCCGGAGAGATATATCAATATTTAAAGCAACATATTGACATGATATTGAATCAATATTCATTCTTTATAAAGAACTGTGTGAGCAGCTTACTCGGAGCTCAGAAATCCCTGCGAGTTTTTAATAAAAGAATATTAACTTCCAGCTTTCGGTAAGTTAATAGTACATAAAGTAGGTGTACGTTAGTGAAAATAAATGTTGTGTTAATATTTACTTTTAAAAATATTTTTGAATATTTTAAGAATATTTTTACATGAGTCTTATATCGGCCGGATAGGCAAATGTAACCTGGTGCTAAAATATTCTGCCCGTTTGTGTCTATCCTCCCCCTATCTAGACCAGTGCCCAGAATCAATACAATAGAATACCACGCATTACTTGCTAAAACAGAGAAAAGGAAATAATTTAAATATATTTTTTTTACTTCTTAAAATGGATGGAACCTAGCATATTCATTATACAGTTAGATATTTCTCAACACAAGACATCAATATAAAATAAATGATTATCATTTATCTTATAAAATAAGGGTAAACTCATAACATATTTATATATCCATCATTAAAATTTTATTTATTAATAAATTTGCCTATTAAAGAGTAAAGTAAGTACAGAAAATGTTGTGTTCAGACACTCAATTTTCAACAAAAACAAATAGAAAAAGCACATTTGTCAACCTGAACAGAGAAATGAAAATTTCTGAAAACATTTTCTGGAAACAAATTTGATATATCATGCAACTCGAAGTAATTCGATCGTATAAATATTTTTATCAATTCTATTTCCATATTGAAAGATGAAACTGATATTTTATGTCATAAACGTCGTTTTGTTTACTGCCGGCAATTTCCACTCGTCTGACAAATTGATACACGTTGGGTCAAACAATCGCGAGCCTTTCCCCAAATGACTTACCCTTGCGGATATTTTTATCTATAATAGCTACTAGAGTTGATCTCAATTTTTTTATGATATCAAATAAAAAAAAGTGTCACATTTAAAAACAAAAAAGTACTATGACGACAAAAAAAAATCATATTCATATTATCTATATAATTTCATTTCCTAACTTCAGAGCTAGGCTAGCTAGACTAGCTAGCTTCGCTATCAGTAACGAGGCAAAGCACGGTGTTTAGTTCCGCCAATCAACATGCAATCACGAATTCGGCGGAAAATCGGAAACGGAGTCTCTTAACAGTTCCCCTTCCCAGGTTTCCTCTGAGGCTCTATGAAGTTTAAAAATATATATATTTCATTAAATATTTTTTATATTAAATATGACACACGTTTAAAGATAAAATACATACGTGAAAATACATAGTTTAGAAATTAAAACGCAGTTGTGGGTTTGATGCACACTCGGGGTAAAGAAATATTGACATTTCCATGCTCTGGTAGCATAGTGTGGCGGAAAAGGGGGAAACTACTGTGTAGGATTATGGGATGTTGAAAAAATGTAACATTACAAAATATATAGTCATTTTTTCTTATTCTTTATTATTTTTTTAGCCTCACACTGTATCTTTTTATATATGTATGTGTATATTTAAATAAGACGCTATATTCTTTAAACAAGAAAATACAATTAAGTAAATATAGAAAAATCTATTAATCTAATGCTTTTAAAAGAAATATTTTTGCAAAATCTCAGCAAACCCAATTAATATAAAAAAAATATGTATGATATTTTTTTAGGCCTATGGGACCAACAAAGCATATAACATTATTGTTGCTTTAAATATATATTAATAACCAATACAAAAATATTTATCTTACTTCCACATTTCTCTTGGAACATAACAAAACATATTAACTTTCATAATAAACTGGAAACGAGTAAAAATGTAACATAAATATACGTTACATTTACGTTATTTTAACGTTCCCCGTAATTACCTTTATAGGTAAGAACGGATACGTATTTGTTTTGTAGCAAATCCGCTGAAACCAAGGATTTGTTCGCTGTAATATACGTTGCGAGTCGAGCAGTAAGTTGTCGCCGTATGTTCCAGAGAAGCCTACAATGCTATTGAACACCGTTCCAACGATATATTGGTGATGATTTTAAAATACAATATAAAAATTTCTTTTTCAATTTGATAATTTAGTAGTGTGATTTTGGACGATTTTATAAATAATTTGTATTGATAAATGGGACATAAAATACATTCAATAATCACACGTAGGTATTTTTTTTTATAAAATTTACATAACCATATGTTAATTTTATAACTATCTACTTACCTATTAATATAAAAAAAACCGCAAAAAGGCATATTAAAGCGATTTTTATTTTTACAATGTTATTTACCAAAACAAGTTAGATCGTCCATTCTTTCTTTATGTCACGATTCCCGTTAATGGCTTTCTTACGACATCTGTAGCGGTCAAAGGAGTCACCGAAGCTCCATTACAATTAAACCATTTTCTCTTAATATCCTATTGCAAAGTAATGACTTTTTACTTTTTTGTCCTTTTACCGTGTTTCATTTGTAACGAGACATTTCACTCTCCCCCATAAAAGTCTTTAAAGTAGCCAAGTATAATATTTGTTTCTTTTATTTTGAAGCGAAGTCGCTAGTAAAAATCTAGAAAACTACAAGTGTTAGGAATCTGAAATTTTGCATAGGAGTTATTTATAAGACGTAGGTGTTGTGTATTTGTAATATTCGACTCCTAAGGGGATGAAATAGGGGTTGCAAGTTTGTATGGAAAAAATATTAAATCGCCACCGATTTTTATAAGATTTGAAATTTAGACTCTTAAAAATATTTCATTGAATACGTGTTTCATGTTTTATTAGGATTCACCGTCTAAACTGACAATATTTTCATAAATATATTTAATAAATGTTCGTATAATTCAAGCGGGCGAAGCCGCCCAAGTCCACTAGTATTTTATAATTATAAAGAATTCAAAACAATTGAAAAACAACGTTATATAAAGTGTAGCGCTTTACTTATTGTATTTTTAATTTAAGTGACAAAAAGAGAAGCTAAACAATAGAACAAAACTGAATTGAAACCTCGATTGTGCTAATTAAAAGAGAAGCGCAGTTACATTTGTGGTAAATCTCTCTCACAATCCGTCCCCGGCGTGTAAAATATTCCTATCTGCATGTAACGACAATAGGTAAGCTTTAAAAATGTCAGTCTTTTTTGCTTATTACAGACGAATGCTTTACTTTGTTAATATTATAATATACTTCATGGAATATTATAAAAGTTATGAATTTATGTTTTTCCAAATGAAATTAATAATATTTATTAGCTAATTCTGACTTAATTAAATATTTCATGTTTTCTTTTGAATTATTTCTTATTCTGCCTCTAAAAATAAAACTTAAGGCAAAATATGGGCTAATTTATCGACGGAGATCTTTCATTGAAGATAAATTATATTATAAACTAAAGAGAAAAAATAATTGCGAGCAATATGAAATATATAAAAATATAAAGAATAATATGGCCATACATATATCTCGCTACAGTGTAAAATTCAGAAAAAAATATTTGCTTCCAGATAATATTTACCATATTTATTGTTATTGGCGACAGATTACTGACAATTGTCGCGGAAAAATTACGATCGGTGGATTTATGCAATGAAACAACGGCCGCATTATTCATGTGCGGTTTTATACCCAATTACACGGTTATTCAATAACGAAACAAATAAATACTTTTCATACAACATTATTATGTTTTACAGTCTATTTCAGATATAGAATATTGTTTTTCGTATTTTATAAAATCTAATTATATTTGGTCTTACGCCCACGAATGTAGCTGAAAGCCCACCAGTAGCAATTGTTTTTTAAACGATCATTAAGTCTTTTATATTTTAACCATTTTCAAAAAAGGAGGTTATTATTTTGACATGTATGTATGTAATATCGTTGTTGGAACGTATAACATAGTGGCACATACCCGGTTGACCTTCGAAGACACAGTCTCGATGATACTAGAGGAAGGCCACGTAAAAAACATGAGCACCACCCAGAAGCCGTATAAGAAGAGATTGATGACAGTGGACGAGGCGCAGGACATCTGCAGTGTTTGGCGCTCCGTTCTCTTTGGCTACGCAGCTATAGATACAGCGTAAAATAAACAAAACAAATAAATAATTGATATTTATATGCTTGTTAATGGTAAATCTAGCTTTTTTGTATCCACTAAATAAGATGCAAGGCTAGGCTTTATTTTACAGAACACTTTTTAACTGCATTTTCGTGAAATTTAGTATCAGCTTGTAGAAAACAGAAACAAAAAAATAATAAAAGCTTTTAAAAAGAGCTATTTCGTTTAAGTACTAGATTTTGTTATCCGCGCCATCAGCTGCAGTCTTAAAATACATCCACTCTATTTAGATACGCCGCTGATAGTCCTAACTCTAGTATTTCCTATTTGGATCTAACGTTTATTTCATTTTACAAATCTGATATCAAAAAACATTTTACTGCAAAGAAAGAGAAGAAAAGGAAATAAATTTTAAAGATTTTCTAACGCCCGCCTTATTAAAAATTTGAACTAGCATGGTTAATTCTACTGATATACATTCTATTTTGAAATCTCAACATGGGTGGCGGGCCATAAATCAACACAATTCGTTCCAAGAATATGACTGACGCTGTCATATTGTAAAAATATTCGTATCTTATCAAATAAACAAGAATATAATTTCAAACATTATAGTTTATAAATATAATGTGAACATTTCATAAGAAGTAGGTACCCATCGGTATAAATGTATAAAACTATTCTGATAATGAGTAACTGGAAGACAGTGCGCGGAAACTACGCGGCGTAGAACGCTGAAATATTGCATGTACGGTTCTTGGAAGTATAGAGGAGCACTAATTGAGGATTTCCCACGGCTTCTATGAGAACGGAAAAAACGAGATTTTACGTTTTATAGTCCACGCGAACTAAGTTTCAAGCGTAGGTATATAATGTATTGGATTTTTAATTTCTAAACATTTATTTTCTTGTCTTCTTATTATTTTACCAATAAGCTATATTAGTAAAAAATAGATATATATATATAATTGTAAATCCGCAAACATTTTCTATAGAATTACTTTAAACACAAGCAACGTATTATCCTTTATCCACTTTTATGCCTCCACCACAAAGCCTCTGAATAATAATTTATGTAAAGCATTACATTTTAATTAGCTACTCTACTCTCATTATCAATTATTTATGAATGACAAAGTTCACAATTAATGTTCATTAACTCTTTACAATTAATATATGTGAGTATATGTTCGGGCGTATGCTTAAAAAGAATTAAGCCAAAAAATTAATTAATATGAAATATTTTTTAAATATTAAAATAAAAAGTCAAAATAAAATTTAAAATACAAGATTTAGATCAGCCATTGCGTAGACACAAGAGTGTTACTGTAAATGTGACAGGTTATGGGTTCGATTCTCACTCGAGGAAATGAAGTATTCAATATTTTCAATTCCTTGTTATAGTAACAGGGCAAAGCGCGGTTGAGTTCTGCCACTCAACACACAATCCCTCCAGAACTCCACGGGAAGTGGGAAATTGAAGTTTTTAATAGGAACGGAATGTCTTTCCGAGTTCCCTCTACCTAAACCTACCCTGCTACGTTCGGAACACAGCGTGAACCAAAAAACAATACCCGATACATAAATGTCACCCTAATATTCACTTCCATAGACTTTAACATAGACATAGACGACAAGGCCAATTACAGATACCACTACATTCGATTTAATTATAGTAAAAGTAGTAAGCATTCAACTATTAATATATATTAATAAAATTTTACTTTATATACATGTATATAGAGAATATAATTCACTGTCATAAAACTTTGAAAATATATATTTTTTTCATATTTAATACGTATTAACGTGATAGATCGTTCACAGAGTAATTACGGATAAAAAAAAGAAATTGAATATATAATAACCTAAATAAACACAAGTGAAAGTATGTAAAGAGTTTCTTTAATAAGAAAATATTTAGGTAGCGCGTCCATCTGGAAAATATGTACGCAAAATAATGAGGTCGTTTAATAAACCGCTCCCACCAAAGACTTACGATTCCGCACCTCTCATTTTGTAGCGTAGGTAAACAATCTAAGTAAACTGAGCTAAATTATTGAAATTAATATTTTTTTTATTTAATTCTACTAGTAGTAGAATTACTACTAGTAGAATTAAACTTTGTACTAATTCTACTTTACTTTGTAGAGAGCAGTCGTGGCGCGAGGGGGTTGTGAGTTCGATCCCCACCCGAGAAAATGAAATATTTATTTAAATATATATTTCCATTTCTACGGTCTGGTGTAGAGGCAAAGCGCGTCGTTGAGTTCCGCCACTCAACACGCAATGCCTCCAGAATATGCCGAAAAGTAGGGAACACTAGGTTCCTTCTGGCTACCCTGTTGTGCGGGATACAGTATGAAGGTCATTTTACTTATTTTGATTTACTTTACTTTGTAAAAGAACAAAAATTAACTTCAGCAATGGTTCTACAACTTCAAGCTTCATCGTGAAACTTCTTTGCTATTAGACAAACTCAGCAATACTGATTTTACTTCATTAATCAACATACCTAAGGTATTTTGTCAATAAAACTAAATATATGGAAATACTGTTCCCAATTTTTTTCCTCTGACCTAATATGTTTGCCACTGCGGACAAGGGAACCTATATAAATATACTAACAGGAGATTAACATAATGAGAAATTGAGCGAAGGAGTTACAAAATTATGTGATCCCTCGGGTGACGTTAGACGTAAAGTCTGTTTTTATCGCCAAATTTAAGGGTTTTCTAAATAAAAGGTTGATTTGTTTTTGTAACATACGTACCAATATAAATCTCACATCTGTGGTATCAGCTTCACGCTGTATCCCGCACACAGCAGAGGGAACCTAGTGTTAAAACACTCTGTTCCCCACTTTCTGCCGAATTCTGGAGGCATTACATTCAAGCACATCTGTGGTCATAACTAAAATATTAGTTATACTTAAGCATTGGTGTTATAGTGATTAAACATAGCTTTATTGGTGTCTATATTTAAATGTAATACCAGTGATCCGCTCGCCGCTTTGCTAGCTTGAACTACACAATTATTTATTTTATAATCTGGATTTCTTTAACTTTAAATTAAAACATAAATTGAAAACATAAAAAAATAAAAGAGCCATTTTTTTGTATTTTTATCGAATAAAGTTATTTATATTGATATAACTTTTTTACAAAAACTAAATGTTAACGGAAATTTGCCAAAAACTATAGTAGAAACTGCATTCATATTTAAGCCACATTAGCGTTATATTTAGTAATTTATCGACAATAATTAGAAAAACAGTTTTACATTTGTTTTTCTCTAAAAACATTGTTTTACCAACCAAAACAATTTAGGATACGTCCATGAATAATTAAGGAACCATTAATTATTACTTCTACCTTAAGGTAGTTAATTATGAAAGTACTTGAGTACAAGGAAAATTAACTGACTACTAAAGCTTGGTAATTTAAAAAAATCGTCTGACTTGACTTCTTGAGAAGACGATTCCAGATTCGAATCCCTTCTTTATTTACATTTAGATCTTTTCCTGTGCCTTCTTTTATAAGGAATAAAGAAAAATAATATCTAATAAACTAAACAAATGCTATTTCTCCTTATAATAGTTATGTAATGCGTATTTCTTTTTTGTATGAGTGTCACGAAACGAATACCGAATGGGATTTTTTGTAATAAAGGGTAATATAACATGCTTATGCCTATGATTACATATATGCCGAGAATGCAATATTAAATATAAGTTATACCCGGACTTTTGCTGAAATGTATAATTTAGACAGTGAATATAGCGAATAATAAAATAAAAAATAAGGTTCTAATAATTATACCTAATAAAGAAAATGAATTAAAGAAATAAATTAAAAAGAATAAATTATTTTTAATAAAAATTTTAATTGAAAAATCTTTTAATAATAAAAATGTTGTTATTAGAGACCATTAAAAAAAACTCCAACATAAAATATATATCAATTCTTCTACACCTGAAATTTGCTTCCTCATAATTTTCACTCTCGTCTGATATGTCGTTTGACTTAATAATGAACGCTGCCAGTATAAGCTGTATAGGCCGGTTGTTGTCAAGAAGCAGTATAAACTAGCTTAGGTTAAACAAGGGATCCGCCAGGCTTGTTACACCTACACTATATAAAGTGTTCACACTCACACAAATGCAAAGCTTAGTTTAGACCTCGCAGACTGGAATTATTTTATTAATTTTATTAAAACTAATAGTATTAGACTGAGTAATTTGTTACGTGGGAGAGCAATACTCCCACGTTATGGACAGAAATAGTTAAGATGCACTTTTCTTAACTTACTATCTTATTTCCACTATTTTAGCTTTACGGCTTTAACTTTTTATAAAATAATAAGAACAGTTAAGAGGATAAAGTCCGTAGATGATATTACAATCGATTAAAAATAATCTAACACGTGCTTGGTATTCCTATGCAAATGCAAAATATTCTTTATTCAAATAGGCAATTATTATAAGCACTTTTGAATCGTCGAATGAACATATGAACAAAAAGCTACCACCGGTTCGGAAGGCAGTTCTGCTGAGAAGAGCCGGCAAGAAACTCAAGAATCAATGGTACAATCTATTACATTTGCTGGCAGCTATCCTGCATTACATTCAATAGACATTAATTCCATACATGTTTATCCTCATGTTTATTCTTGAACAGTGTAATAAGCTTTACTTATTACACTATTCAAGAATATTACTTCAGACTAATAGACTATTTTCAATATACCACAAGCAGTACCTTATAAAATGAGACTGACATTTTATAATAACAGGTAAACATTTTACCTATCCTATGTAATATTATCCAATGTTGTTTTATGTGTGAAACTGCAGCTGTGTACACAAATTGTTCGCCAAAAGGCTTGCTGGGAGACAGGTGTCCGTTACTTTCGAACACTACTGATAATTGACATGAGCACTTTTTAAATATACTTTTTAGTTTTTAGCATTATGTTAACAGATCATTAAGTTTTTACGATAAGAATATAGACGACATTGTGGATATAGACCATCCACACTGAAAAATGTTTTTTGTTTTCAGCTGGAAACAATCGGTTAACGGGAAGAGGTTTAAATTTCAATTACTAAATTTGACTCAAACAAACAAACAAACGGGGTGAGCTAAATAAAACCGTTTAAGTAGGTATATTTACATTATTTTTATATCTCTCGCCTAATGAAAAATAACGCATTATTAATTCCACCTTTCAGTACGGCATATAAGCAAAAAATGTTCGATAGACTTGAATGAGATAAGCATATATATTTAAGAAATTACTTGCCCCAAAGTAAATACTACTTTACTCAGCGGCAACGTTTACTTTTCAAAGAGCGACAGTACTGTAAAGTTATTTACTTCTAATTATCAGAACTTAAAATTAAATATTTACCTTTAAGTAGTGGTAAAATCTGAAAAACAAGTTTCTTCAAATGATGCTTGTGATTGTTTCTCGTGTATTCTTTCTAAATGAGGTACACATTTTAATATTAATGTAAGGATATTCTATTTTCACTGTCTTATTGTAAAGATTTTTAATAAAACTAAATATTGTATATTTTATAATTCCTGTATAAGTTTGTCAGAAAAATATTATTATATAACATTTCATAATTAGTTAATAGACTAATGGCTATGTACACTAAAAGCGTTCTCGGCTAATTAACTATCTCATTAAGTTAAAAGGCCGTCACATGAGAAGGTAAGAAAGATAAGAAATATTTCGATAATGATTTAATTAGAACATTTCTGTTTGACCTGTGAAAATGAAAAAGAAGAAATATAATATGCTAAAATTTAAATTCAATTAAAATATTGAAATCATTTATCACTTCGGCATGAGCCATATAAAAAACATTTCTAAAATACATTACAATTGTGTTTGCGGTACCTTGATATTGTTATTTCACAATTTCAATTTTACTAAGCTCTCACATAGCTAAGTCTTTTTGTTAATTAACATTCCTACTTTGTCTATATTTTATTGGAATATATAAAATCATAGAAATAGTTGTATTTAATGAAATTTAATAAAACTTTTATAGATACTTGTTTATTTAGTTTTTTTTTATAATTATTATTTAGTTCAGCACTACAGACACTTTTTTACTCATACAACCAAACCATAATGTATATACATACAATACCTATTATAAGAAAATATTATTTTTAACTTATGAAATATATAAAATATAAAATTTCACTTAGGTCTTAGGTTTTACGCGAGTGTTTATATAATTTTATATTTAACAATTTTACACATATTACACACATTAATTACATATTTATTTAGTTTTGATAGTACGTCTTTTTGCGCACTAACCGGAAACTTTTACAAATGCCGGATATTCCAGCCGGACACAGCCCTTATTTGTCATTTCCGGATAAGCTATATTCCTTGTAAAAACATTTTACTTCCGTAAGACACTTGTCCTACTATTGTTCTTATTATTTTTTATTCTTTTCGTTACTCTACTCTTTTCCTTAGACATAAATCGACAATTAATAATAATAGTAATAATTACTCTTATTTGATAACGAGCTCAAGTTTCTAATAATAAAAGCTGAAATTTCACTCCCCAATACTCTACTTGCCAAATTTCAAGTTTCTGCGCTGCGTAGTTTGAAATGTGCGTTGCAGTCACTCGGTAACGGAAGAGTTTTACATATAATATTGATTGATTAACGTGATTTGTAAATTAAGTATACGATACTTTTAATCCCGTAATTTTTGGGCAAAGAGCGGAAAAATCGTATTATTTAAGTGATTATTTTTTACACTATTCAATGCAATATCTAAATTAAAAAAAAAGGAATTTTGCAGGTTTTACTATTTATATTTATAATAAATTTTACATATATCACAATTTATGAGAAATTGTTGTTTTAACAAATTACTTGTTTTCAAAGTAACCTAGAATGACGGCTGAAACTAATGAAACAAAATAATATTAATTACGACAGTGTGCAACCGACAGCTTATTAAACATGTACAACTTGCTACATTAATTCAGTAAAATTCTATTTAATTAGAGTGTTAAATAGAAATTTGAAAAAAATATAGATATATTTATGTTTAATGATACCATCACTATCGCAATTACAACACCATACCGCCTTACAACAATACTGATTATATCAAATAAATAACAATATCAAAATCAAAATAGATATTATCAACATCTTACCGGGAACAGAGTATCTTTACACTATCTTCCCAGGTTCCCTTTACCCACCCTAAGGTGAGATTCCCTTTACCTAACCTTTAAAAAACAATGACGCACAAAATGAAATTTAAACTATCGACATAAAAATCTTGAAGTTAAAAATTCAACGCGCCAATTAAAAATATTAATTAAACGTAACACGTTAATTACGCATAAAAGATTTATGTTAGCACATAAGGTCTGACTTTAATCGTATTAATATTAGCGGGGGAAAGATGGATCGGCGTGCAGTGGCGTCCCTCAGGGAGCGATTACCCTGTTGTAATTCTGTCCTCGTCCTTGATTTAGTGTTCTAAGAATGAAAATTACGAACTAAAATTTAACCTTAAAGGCTTTTTAACGCAGCTCTCTNAGAAATTTGAAAAAATTATACATATATTTATGTTTAATGATACCATCACTATCGCCATTACAACACCATACCGCCTTACAACAATACTGATTATATCAAATGAATAACAATATTAAAATCAAAATAGATAATATCAAAATCTTACCGGGAACAGAGTATCTTTACACTTTCTTCCCAGGTTCCCTTTACGTGCTCTAAGGTAAGGATCCCTTTACCTACCCTTTAAAAAATAATGACGCACAAAATGAAATTTAAACTATCGACATAAAAATCTTGAAGTTAAAAACTCAACACACCAATTAAAAATATTAATTAAACGTAACACGTTAATTACGCATAAAAGATTTATGTTAGCACATAAGGTCTGACTTTAATCGTATTAATATTAGCGGGGGAAAGATGGATCGGCGTGCAGTGGCGTCCCTCAGGGAGCGATTACCCTGTTGTAATTCTGTCCTCGTCCTTGATTTAGTGTTCTAAGAATGAAAATTACGAACTAAAATTTAACCTTAAAGGCTTTTTAACGCAGCTCTCTCTAGAGAACTCTTCGTTTAATATATTTTTTGCAAAATATTTAAAAATGTTTTATGAAATGAATAAAGTAACATCTATACAATTACTTGGAACTGCGCTTCCGATGCCAGAGGGCTTCTAAAATGCAGGAAAGTTAAATATTTCACTAGTGTGCTTATATAAAAGTAAAATGTTATTTTCCCTTTGTAGCATAAATTTCTAGATTATATTATTTGACTCGGGAAAAGTTTTAAGGGAATGATGGTGGTTAGCTACTTTTTATGTAAAACTATAATTAAGCAGCTTATGTAGAGTTTATAAATCTTTATGAGTTTTTCATAACATTTTCTTTGACATAAAATCGAAAAAAAATGGTAAATTTTTATATCTTAACATATATGTATGTTATATAACAGCTATAAGGAAATATTGTAAAAAAAAAACAATTAATCGCCAAGTTTAATTTTAGATGAGTTCGCTCAAGAATACTTGATTTCTAATATTATTTAAGATTTAACTACCTAATAAAACCCACTACTCGGTTGAATCAAATATAAAATTTATTACAAAAAAAAATTACATGATAGACAAGAGAAGATTTTTGCTGTGTGAGGAACGAAAGTGTCTTAACGGGAAGGGAAGGTTTTAACATTAGGTTCCCAGGTTCCCTCTGCACTCGCTATGTATAGGATACAATGTAAAACTGAAAAAAAAAAGAAAATATATATATTCTTAACATCCATACCTGTACAATAAACAGGAAAATCCTTTTCGAAACTGTTACTTGGGCTTACTTTTGCTTTCTATTCACCTTACAAAATCATTATTTATATGAAAATATTACGACTATTAGTATCCGGGCTTTATTCGGTAAACATCAAAGCATACAAACTTGCAATAAGTTATACAAAATATGTTATACATACATATATGTATAAAAAGATTCATTGATAACTATCATCAAAGGGACATTGAAATGTCATATTTTGCTTTAAAGAAAGAAAGAAAAAGTAAAATAATTTTACCTTATCATTCATCTTATCTTTTTATCTTGTAAACGAAAACGAGTTAGCGACTTAGCTTTACAGCTTCACGATGTAGCCCGCACACAGCAGGGTAGGCAGAAGGAATCTCGTGTTAGACACTCCGTTCGCCACTTTCCGCCGAATTTTAGCTTAAATTAGCTTTAGATATTATAAAAAATTAAGAATTAAATATTATAGACATATACATAATTTTATACAAATTCAACCTTAAAAGTAGGACGGCGAGTCTTGACACTAGGTGTAGGAATAAAATATGAATTTTTGAATTCTTAGAAAGAGTATAATTTATTAGGAGTGACAAAGTGTGTAAATGATATTTATTTATTTTTAAGGGAAACATAAGTACATTAAATATATTCTAATAACACACTATAATAGTACGTGAGAGGTATATTTTCTTTATGTTTTAAGCCTATAAATCCTTAAAATCATTACTAAAGTCAATGTTAGCGTCGAATATTATCGTGATGATGATATATCCAATAAATATATGAAATGTTAAGAGGATAGCCAATTTTGCACTTTGAAACTAAAGGGAATAAAAACACAGCCATGCATCAGTATTATTTATATATTTTTTAAACATTTTGACAGAATTTCGCTTCACAAGCCTACATGTTATTTATATGTATAATCAAATCAAAATGTCATACATAACTAATTTAAGCACTTATCCAATGTCCACACACTCGGTGGTCGGTGGAAAGTCAACTGTCGACGTTGGCATTGGCTAGTTTATCTGATTGGCGGGCGTGACTGGCTTGGCTGGCGAAGCTTTGGCTGGCATTTATGGCTTGGCTTTATAATGTGTAAAAAAATATATAAATTGCTTAATTCAAATACTTGTAAAAATATATAGTAAGTATGTATGGTACTGTTGTCTTTTACAAAGTTGAACCTTACTCGTTAATATAACTTCAAACGATAAAAGTATGAATTAAATTTATACGCCTCGATGTATCCATCACTTGGATATACTCGTAAGTTCACGAAGCAATTTCGCAAATTATCTTCTCCAGTTTTACGATATCGACATAGTATATTATTTTTTTATGTAAAAAATATTACTAATAAGCACCTACTTACAAACTTTTACATATTAATGTTACTTAAGGATAAAATGATAAAATTTAAAAGTACAATAGAAGGTATTAGAATACGACAGTAATTCAGATTAAATTACTGTGTATTTCAAGCGAGCGAAACCGCGAGCGGGACGATAGTTTGGTAATAAAAAAAAATAGACTAGTAATATTAAATAATTGTAAATACAATAAATTTTATATATATAAAATAATAGAATACGAAAAAAGAAGTAGGATAAAAAATAGAGAAGAGGAGGCCAGTCGTAGCGCATTGGAAACCGTGCAGGTAAACGCGACAGGTTGAGTTTTGTCAATAAAAAAAAAACATAAAATATATATAATTAGGTTCCCCAAAAACGCGAAATAATTTGTTTTAAAATATGCTATGTTTTTCTAGGAGAGAAGTGTTGTGGCAAAAAAAAGAAAGAGTTTAACCGAGTCCTTTATAAACAATCCGCACTTGCCGCTTGTGTTAACATCCAACCCAAATAAATTATCTCCCCAAATTAATATTCATCAATTAAAATTATTCTCAATTTTAACAAATTCAATTATATTTTAAATTTGTGTTAGTTGATGATGACACCAGTTCTTATCAAAAACTCATACAGTTCCAACAAATAGAGGTCGCCCTGTTGTATGGTAGGTTGTCTAGATATACAGTATTCAGTATACCTATTCTATTATAATATACAAAACTAAAATATAAAAAGAAAAATTTAATTAAATATCTTGTAAATTCTTAAAAACAACGAGTACAAGATTATTTAATAAGAATTATATAACCTTTACTGGTTGATATGTGTAAAACACAGCGCCGGCAAACTCTAAGACAATATAAAGCTCTCACAGCTCCATGACTCTCGCATGGGAGAGCAGCGGTAAGTGTGCTTAACGAACTAAGCAGTTGCGCGTTTCTTTGTATGAAGTTCCGCAATCCGAGTCACTAAATTATTTAGAATGGTGCTTCTCATTGTTAGAGTACCTACGTTGGTTGGTAAGAAAGTAAATGCTATTCTTACTAAATATATTATTATTTTAAAATTCACTTCCCACTGCTTTTATTATTGAAATTAAGAATTGTAGTTAGCTATAACCTGTTTCTATGTATATATTTAAAATTGAACTAGGTCCTGCTCGTTTTTTAATAAAAAAACTTATTAAAATGCACAATGCATGCATGAAAAAATGACACAAAATTTCTTTATATATTATATAGAAATATCTACGGAATAATAATTAGATTATATTTGATTTAACTTTATAATATTACAAAGCAATTGATAGATGAAAATTCTAGAAAAGTAGCGAAAAATAAATTCAAATATATTTAAGTATTTTATTGTACTGTAGAAAAATAACGAGTGGGCAGCACAATTTCATACCAACGAGACTAAAAACATAATCTAACATTTCTCACAGGCGTTCCAACGAAGTCTCCAGCGCCTGTCAATCAACGAAATAAAAAAATGTTTTCAGACATTCTCGTATATTTCGCTGTGCCGGTAAATTGGAGGCCGTCTGTTATACCTCGATGACATTTTTATGAAATTGTAATGACCCTCGAGACCTGCACGTATGTCGACTAATATATCAATAACCTTCTCCCTTTTTTTTATTTATTTCATTAGTATCATTTATTTTAACGTATTAAATGGAGAAAATGCAATTATTTAAATATGCACTGAATGAAGAACGAGACCCCTGTGTAAACTTAAAAAGTAACGTAATGAGATTCGCCGTGTAAATTTAAATAACTAAATCATTCTAAAATATACCACTTATTATGTGAAATAAGATTTTAAATTATTTAAGATAAGACAAACGTTCTCCTAAGAGATTAACTCTACTTCTAAAAGTAGAGTTTACTGAAACATTAAATAGTTTAATATTTATTCATTTAAATTCTAGTACTTTATAGCAACGTCGCTCATTACTCATTGCTTACAATTAACCCTTTTGAGATCCTAATGGACGCAAACTTTAAACATTCCCTGTTAACATCATTAAGCTCGCTAGATTTCACTGTGTACATATTCTTCATTAATTATTTGTAACAATACAAACATATAATGGAAACATAATGTCCATTGGTTAAAAACTCACGATATATGTATGTATATGCATAAATTAATAGCTTCATGTTTTCTTAAAATATTCTTTTATCAAGCATTCAATTTTAACATGTTATATAATATATTCGTTAGGCACAAAACATTTCTATACTAATTTAAAGTTAAAACTTTAAAAAAATCCTCTTCTTTTTGTAGCTAAATTTATTTTAAATGCATAAGATTTTATGTGTTGATATTTTAATATTTATAACTCAATTAACATAACATATAAGAAAAGAATGGAATAGAATAGACGATATAGAAGTCCAAAAACTACTTCAACGTTAAGAATACTTTTCAAATAAACCTTTAGGATTAAATTACACTATCCGAAGCATATCTTGCGGTAGGACCGTATTCATGAGATAACAATCTTACACACAGAAAATTTTGTCGGTAAAACAGAAATAAAATGATATGGACGCTATAACGAAATAAGGCGATAGACAAAGGAAGTTTACATGAAAATACTTTATGGGCGAAGCGAACGGGTGAATCTCGCGGGAAGCATAAAACTATAAACTACAACCAAATTGAAGAACTTATAGTTTTAAAAGTAAAATATTATTTCAAGATCTGATACAATTTATTAACTTTGAAAATTATATTACTGTGTAAATACGATGATAATCGATAAAAATAATTAATTATCAATGAAGATGGCTAAAAATATATGAGAATAGCCAAGTGGCTCTAAGCGAGCTGAAAATATTGGAGGAATCTAATTTAAAACCGTTTTCGCTGAGCGTCATTGCCACTTGCGTTTGATTACATAGTAAATTATGTCCGTAAATTAATATCCTTATCAATTTTAACGCTATCTTAAGATAGTTATTTTATCCAAAAATATAAGGTTCTATTTCTTAAGTAATAATCGATATAATATAAAGCATTTTCAATTTATAAAAAACGCCTAGATTAGAGATAGAAAACCTTGGCTCGGCTTTCAATAATTGTGGAAGAAAATATAAATTTTAGATTTAACAAGTTAAACATTTTTTATATATAGGAAATATTTCGATAATTATTTGTTTTATATTTTAGAAAACGTATAAAAAACTAAACAGAGCGAGACTCAATACGATCCAAGAGGCGTTAGTTCGAGCCCCATTTAGTTAAAAAATGAATATGTATTCTAAAAAAAATTTTCTAAATATGAAACAACACTTTGAAAATTTAAAAAAATATATTATTTGATTTCTTTATTCATACATCGTGAACAGTTTTTGTAATTATAAAAATAAAATATGATATTATGCAGCTTTTACTAACACAAAGCCTGCCTTTACAGTAATAAATGTTAAATGCACATATATATATATAAACAAAACGAGTAAAATGCAAATATTAAATAATAATTATAATACACAAGTATTTTGAAATAATAATAGCATGTTAAGACAGAGATCAGAAACAAAGACATTCTCTACATTCTACGAAAAACCAGACTCCGTATTTATAATTAGTTTAGACGACTTTTTTTAAGCTTCACGCTATATCCCGCAGATAGCAGGGTAGGCAAAGGGAACCTAATGTCAAGACACTCCGTTCCCCACTTTTCACCTTATTCTGGACGCATTGCGTATGGAGTGACGGAACTCAACGCCGCGCTCTCATTTCAAACCGGAAGATAAGATGAATAAAAATTGTTTTTTTTTATTTTCTCTTTCTTTATCTTAGTTTCCGATTTGTACGTAACATGTGTAACTAAAATTTAATATGTTATATTTTTTTTTCTATTGTTTCAAGTTAATAATAAGTATAAGGAAGGCACTTTAAAATGAACGCAGGTGGACGTCGTTTTTGCGACTGAATAATTGATATATCATCCTAACGCGTCCCAGCCATTACAGCCCTCGTTAAACATAGGCGTCTAAAGTGTTTGTTCTGTAGGCCCTCGCCTCATAACTATAACTTAGTATATAAACACATAACTGTATCTTATAAATAAAGTAATATACTCTTTATCTACGGTGGACATTAATTTAATGTTTTGAGCATGTATTTAAACCAGAAAAAATATACATATATTATATGATAATATATATAAAAATATAAATATATATATAGTTAATCTATAGTTGCTGAGGCCAGTCGTGGTGCAGGGGTACAAATGTCACTGTAAACGCTACTGGTTGTGGGTTCGATCCCCACTCCAAGAATAGATATCATATCTATTTAAATTAATATTTTCATTTAATCGTTCCGGTGTCTAGACAAAACGCGGCGTTAGGTTCCGCTTCTCAACACGCAATGCCTACCGAATTCATTGGAAAATGGGGAACGGAGTGTCTTAACGCTAAGTTCCCTCTGCCTACTCTACTGTGTGCGGGATAGAGCGTGAAGCTATATATATAGCGCTATATCTGGATAATTATATGTTTGTACATAATTTGGAAGTTCAAGTGTTTTTTAAACGCATATCCTATTCCTGAACAGAACAAACTTGCCCACATAATAATTTCGTTCTCAACTCCGAGGGAATAGTCTGATTTAAATGCATGGAACGAGTGCCACTTGCCATCACTTAGCTATTGTAAGCTCCAGAGTCATGAGGACTTCATACACAAGAGGAATATCTTAGAATTAAAATTATAATAGAATTTTTAAGATAAGATTTAAGCGTATTTCTTGTATTACAATTTTTATTTTTGGTTTGATTTTGATTGTAGAATAAATGTGAACAGTGTTGACTGTTGACACCATCAGTGAATTACATATTTTATTGTATTTTCTAAATCATTAATTGTTAGAGCTTACTTCGAGTAGGTTATACTTTCGCTTTTAGAAATAAGTTTAAATGTCATTATTTTAATTAATTAACTTAGTTTATAACAGTTTTGGTTTTTTTTAACCTTCTGGCTGTAGTGTAGTAGTGTCAAGTTGTTAGTTCGATTTCCAATTGGCAAAATGAAATATTTAATCAAATTTTCATTTGTTTGTTCTGGTATAGAGGCAACTCGCAGCGTTGAGTTTCGCCACTCAACGTGTTCTAGCACTCGCACTCAAGTGAGTAGTAAACTTTGTATTTATAAATTAACGTACATACACCCTTCCTTGTTATTTACTTAACTGTAAATACGCTGTTTTTTGTTATTTTATAACAAAATATTACGTTGTACATTAAACAAATTATCTATTTATTAAAAAGATGTAAAGAGAAAGTCCTTTACAAAAGCAGCTCCTTAAGTACAAAACTCGCCTCAGCGTGTGCTCTTAATTTAAGGATAACGACCTGACTTGGTTCTCAAATGCCTTTGTTCAGAGACAGTTTACTTACAATATAAGTAGGAAGAAATTGGTTTTTTAAATATAATTTTCAATTTCAAAGTAATTATAGTTCCAAATAAATTTGCACTCATAACGAAATATACATAAATGGTAATGACTACACATATAGATTGTAAGATTCAACTTATATTATTGTTTTAACCATATTTTCATGTTGTCCTAAAGTCTCTTGCAATTTATATAAATCGTATATAAAATATATATATATTCTATTTATTATGTCGACCTAAGTATTAAAATTACCTTTAAAAATTGAAATTAAAATGCAGTGCAGTGACACGCGTGCGAAGTTGCGGGAGGAAACTAGTAATAAATACTCTAGTTTATATTTATTTTTACAACGCATCATGCTTGATGACCCCAAGAACGTAAATTGTTCTTTGTAATACTGACAACAGAATATTTAAGGACTGTGAAAAAGAGGTTTTGCGACCATTCAATTTAATTTAGTATTTATTGTAAATAAACATTCGAAAATAAAAAAAAAATAAACATGTGATCTTTGTAAAGAGTAACAAAAGTCACGAAGTTACTTTCTACGACGTATATGTATTTTTACAATGCCATAAGTTCTCTCTGCCAGTAACACAATGTAGACAATTTGCCACAGACTCAGCAAAAGTTTGCCCGTTTTCTCTACAATGCTATTATTGTCCTCTGTCTTTGAAAAATTGCAAATAAGATTTAGTATCTAGCTAAAGGTAATCTAGCATTCTTCTAGTGACCGAGAAATAATGAGTCATTCCCTCAAGTGGGGATCGAACCCACACCCACACACAACTGTCACGTTACAAACACACCCTTGTGCCCCTGCCCCAAAACCGCCTCAAACCATTTTAGAGTAATAGACAAATATACAAACACAGAACTAGCTTAGAATTAATGTTATAATTTTGGATTTGTATGCACTTAGAGAGAGACCACAAAGCGTTGTTAACTATCCAGACATACCTAAATAGAAACGGTCAAATTACACTGAATAACTTGCCTGAAGTTTACGCCGTGCTGGCCTCGTATTATTATTATCTATTCTATAATATGCAAATAATATTAAACCCGAATACCAACAGATTATCGGTTGCCTAATCTTAACATCGTAGAACAATGACTACGTGGTAGCTCCCTGCGACCGTAATCCTACCGGCGGCGGCGCTTAGTGCGTGCCTAACAACCCGATCGAGTTACTGCAACTAGTGTATTCTAATACACAATACATAGTATCTGAGGCTTTGCTCTGTATGCGGTTCTCGATATACGATATACAAAATATTTATTCATAGAGAAAATTTATTATAGTATAACTAAAATAATTTATAAACTTTTATTTTTGTTTAATTAAGCGATTTCAAAAAGTTTCAATGAAACTTGTAAATAGTAACTTAGTATCACATTAAATATTCAGCACTAGTGCAGTAACCATCAGGTTTAGCAATGAAAAGCATGACCAGAACCTGCTAACGCTATGTAAATATGTTATACTTATATAAATAATTTTTCAAGATAAATATTTTTGAATGTAACTTATTCGACTATTATAAACGTAAGAGAAAAATAAGTAAAACGTTTTCCTTTTGTTCCTAAGATATACATTTCATTTTTTACAAAAATCTCTTTTGTCAAGCTTATTAAACTACTTATTATAAAGATTTTTCTATTTTCAAGGAGTTCTTTGAAAATAGCGTAGTTACGCTCAATCGCGTAATCACGAAACATTGTTAAAATGATAACAAACGTTAATCTTCCTTTATATACGAGTATGTAAGTCTTCGAGAAACGCGTTTCGAATATACTTTGCCTTATTTGGTGTATTTGTGTTAAGTTTATCCTTTGTTTGTGAACAAATTTGATGAAAGTATAGGTCTATTTATTCAAATATATTTGTTTAATAAATTAATAAATATGTAAATTTTAATATATCTACTATTTAATAATTTCTTATAATGAATAATCATGTATTTATTGTTGTCAAGAAAAGTAATCTATTAAAAAAAAGAAAGTAAGATGAAGCTATGTTACGAAGCTCCCATCAATTACCGCATTAGTTACATAAATATATCATTCCGTTTCCCTATTCCAGTTTCGGTATTTTTTTTCTTTAATTGCACCATAAGTTCTAATTTCTTCCCAAATTTCATAATTCTACGTTAATCGGAAGTACCCTACAGATTCGTGTATCTATCAATGGCGTTGACTTAAAAGTTTTATATTTTGTGCTCCGAGACTGGAGAAACCTGTATATTTGATACTTATTAAAATTAGTATCAAATACGTACAATAAATTAATTCTTTTGTGCTAAAACACTACGTAGAAATCCTGTTTTTTTTTAATAAAAGCATCACGTCGAAAGGATAAATATGATTATTTTTTCAGGTTTATTCAGTACTTCCTGAGAGTAGAGTATTTAACCAAACCAACTCTTCAAGGAATTACATGCTATGACAGTGTGAGAAAAGAGTGACATGTCCTCTATAAATCAGGAGCATTTTGTTCGAGCCCATTACACTGTTTTACTGCCGTACCCGTACCGAGGCAAAATTAGATCATACCAAAGGGCAAAACGTAGCATATAGCGTGAGCATTTTATGCAAAGCCTCGACTGCTGTAAATCCTTTAATAGCAGCCAGCCGATATAAGGCCATTCCTTATTGGACGTATCAGATATATACCATTTTATATTTTACCCAGCTGCTAACGCTAAGGAGGGTAATGAGTTCATCAATATATATGTGCGTATATTTCTTTTGTGTGTATGTTAATTATCAAAATGTGACACAACCAGACGCCATAATATCAAAATGAAATAAATAAAAAATCACGAATTTTTAAATAACTTTGTTGGTTGGATATACCATTTTTCATTTTAAATAGAAATGTTGGAAATATGTATATAAATATGTAAGAAGTAATATATACTTTTATATTTTTTATTTTTTTTATTATGCACGGGGTACTCCCCCGCAGTGATACAGATATAGAAATAGACTACTGATTTTGCAATATCCCTACTGCGTTAACTCCTCTAATGAAAAACCAAGATTAAAATTTACTATTTTATAAAACGGTATTAGAACGGTATAAGAAAAGATAAAATAATAAGGAAATTAATTAACCCAAACTAGAATGTAAATAAAAACATATATAAATATAAATCTCTATCTCTAAAATAAACTAAAACCATAAGGAGAAAAGAAATCAAACAAGGGCACTTGTTAGATACCCTGGACCTTCGACCAATTAAAGCTCCCCATGGAGCCTTATAAAATGTAAATGGGCTGAATGTTTATCCTTTCTTACAACAAAGTTATTTCATACATATATCTAAATCATATACTTGTTTAGTAACTTATTTTTTATTATACTCAAATATTTTTTTCTATAGTGTTATTCATTTGTATGCATTATTTTAAAAAATATTTGTTAATTGTGTAAAGCTTCTATAATAATAACATACGCAAAGCTTAGAGGCTATCCCTGACCAAATCCAAGAAACAAAAAGAATAAAAATATACTATCTGCAAAGCAATACAACATTAGGATTGTTCTTTTATTTATTTCCTTTCAGTTCTTAGATTCACGCTACATCCTTCAAATAGCAGAGTAACAGAAAAAGAATGAGAGAAAGAAGCGGAAAGTGAAGAACGGAGTGTTTGGCACTAGGGAGTGCCAAACACTCCGTTCTTCACTTTCCGCCTGAATTCGAGACATTGCTTGTTGGCTGGTAGAACTCAACACCGTACTTTATGTTATCAGAACAGGAAAAATAATATTCATCCCTGCGAGTAGGAGTAGAATTGAACTCAAACTCTCGATCGCTCATTTAGTGATAAGGCCGCTTTTGTACTGATTTATATATGTTTCTATAAATTTATTTCTGGTGTACTATAAAGACAATTTTATTACCTTAAGAGCCCGAAAAGAACAAACCCGAGGCCATTGTAGTGCAGTGGCATCACAATGGCATCAGGGTAGCTCTTCTCTTCTATCTTTTATTTGCTATTTACGGTGACTAGTCTTTTACTACCTTTTAGCTTGCGCTTCTGTCGAATTCGTTACTACAATCACACTGACGTTTTATTTTAGTTAAAATAAGATATAGCATGAAACCAAAAAGAAAATAATGCTAAAAATACGAAAGTTCTACACATTGCGGTATTATCATCGATATTGTTTGTTTTTTTTTTAAATTTCTTTTATATAAAATATATCATCATCATCATCATCATCATCGACAGCCATCTTTTTTCCACTGCTGGACATACTTAAGCCTTCCCCAATTGCCACCACACNTATTTCTTTTGTGTGTATGTTAATTATCAAAATGTGACACAACTAGACGCCATAATATCAAAATGAAATAAATAAAAAATGAGGAATTTTTAAATACTTTGTTGGTTGGATATACCATTTTTCATTTTAAATAGAAATGTTGGAAATATATAAATATGTAAGAAGTAATATATACTTTTATATATATATTTTTTTATTATGCACGGGGTACTCCCCCGCAGTGATACAGATATAGAAATAGACTACTGATTTTTCAATATCCCTAGTGCATTAACTCCTCTAATGAAAAACCAAGATTAAAATTTACTATTTTATAAAACGGTATTAGAACGGTATAAGAAAAGATAAAATAATAAGGAAAGTAATTAATCCAAACCAGAATGTATAATATGAAAAATATATAAATATAAATCTCTATGCTTTAAAATAAACTAAAACCATAAGGAGGAAAGAAAGCAAACAAGGGCACTTGTTAGGTACCCTGGACCTTCGACCAATTAAAACTTCCCATGGAGCCTTGTAAAATGTAAATGGGCCCTGAATGTTTATCCTTATTTCTTACAACAAAGTTATTTCATACATATCCATTTGTTTATATGTATCTATTATATTAATCATACACTTGTTTAGTAACTTATTTTTTATTATACTCAAATATTGTTTTCTATAGTGTTATTCATTTGTGTGTATTATTGTAAAAAATATTAGTTAGTTGTGTAAAGCTTCTATAATAATAATATACCTGAGCAAGCAATAACCCATGGCTATAAGGCAAAGCCTAGAGGCTATCCCTGACCAAATCCTAGAAACAAAAAGAATAAAAATATACTATCAGCAAAGCAATACAACATTAGGATTGTTCTTTTATTTATTTCCTTTCAGTTCTTAGATTCACGCAATATCCTTAAAATAGCAGAGTAACATAAAGAGAGAGAGATATAGACCCTAGTGGCAAAACACTTCGTTCTTCACATTCCGCCTGAATTCGAGACATTGCTTGTCGGCCAGTAGGCAGAACTCAACACCGTACTTTATGTTATCAGAACAGGAAAAATAATATTCATCTCTGCGAGTAGGAGTAGAATTGAACTCAAATTCTCGATCGCTCATTTAGCGATAAGGCCGCTTTTGTACTGATTTATATATGTTTCTACAAATGTTATATATTTACTTCTGGTGTACTATAAAGAGTATTTTATTACCTTAAGAGCCCGAAAAGAACAAACCCGAGGCCATTGTAGTGCAGTGGCATCACAATGGCATCAGGGTAGCTCTTCTCTTCTATCTTTTATTTGCTATTTACGGTGACTAGTCTTTTACTATCTTTTAGCTTGCGCTTCTGTCGAATTCGTTACTACAATCACACTGACGTTTTATTTTAGTTAAAATAAGATATAACATGAAACCAAAAAGAAAATAATGCTAAAAATATAAAAGTTCTACACATTGCGGTATTAACATCGATATTATTTGGTTTTTTTAAATTCCTTTTATATAAAATATATCATCATCATCATCATCATCATCGACAGCCATCTTTTTTCCACTGCTGGACATACTTAAGCCTTCCCCAATTGCCACCACACTCGATCCTCAGCTGTTAGGACTCATATATAAAATATATATATAATATTATTTACTTCACTATGTTATCGAATACAATAATAATAAATACAATACAGATAAGTATTACTGAATGTCAAGTACCTTCAAATATGTCGATATGCCTAAATGACAAAGCGACACATTGTTTGCTAACACAATGAAACTCGAGAGCAAAGTATAATATTGGCGCTTCTCCACATTCTTTACGATCCATGCTGTCAGCTTAAACAGTCTGATTTACTTCTGAAACCTATTTGTATTTACTGCATATTCTTTTATGTATATTTGAATATAGTAATAACGTATTATATTGCATAATAATGAATGTACGTCTGTTATTCTTCTTGTGTTGTCCAATGTTTTATTAAATAAATATTTCTATACATAGAAGTGACAAATCAACACGAAATCATCATCATAGTTAACAACTATATTGTCAAAATAAAAACACTTCTGAAAACAAGAAAGAACGTTTATTATATAAAAATGATAATATTTATAAAATATAGTAGAATTTATAAATATTACACAAACCAATTTCACGCTGTATTCCACACACAGCAGGATAGGCAGAGGGAACATCGTGTTGAGACACTCTATTCCCCACTTTCCTCCAAATTATTCGGGGCATTGCGTGTTGTGTGGCGGAATTCAACGCTGGGCTTTTGCCAAGGCAAAAGCCCAAGGTACCAAGGTACCAGAGCGAAGAAATCGAAAAAGTGGGGATCGAACCTGCAACCGTCGCGTTACAGTCATACACTAGTGCCCCTGGGCCACGACAACACACATTACAAATTATATACAGTATACACAAAGAACAAAAAAACCTGGCAAGTCCAAATATTTAAACCTTCCTCATTTGTACTCGTAGTACGCTCAACTCTAAGATGCTAAACGGAATAAGCCTATCTAAATGCAGGAGCAACGTGATTTGACCGAACATAAAATAACAAAGAAATGTTCTAAGTTGGTCTGCTTTCTTTAAAGTTATGTAAATTTTATAAATCCCAAGAACATAAAGGAGAAGGCAGGTATTGTGCAAAACGAGTGAAAAGTAAAGTCGGAAAAAAGGAAAACAACTTCAGCGAAACGAAGGAAAATCTTAGCATACTCTTTATAAAAATAACTTACACATAAAATATGAATAGAGTTAAGATTTAATAAATAATATAAACAGAAAGAACGAAAGAAAATTGCGAAGTCCGTCTAATCTAAAAAATCACTACGATACGGTACGGTACGGTACTTTTCTAAAAGATTATATTTTAAACGTAAAAATTTTAAACGAAAGAATTCTTATTCTGTTACATTCAACAAAATAAAATTAATTTTTTTTTATTACATTTTATAATTTATTCATCGTAAAAGTAAAGCTTCGATAAATAAAAATATCAAAATTATAATTACGTAAAAATATTATTTTGAGCAGGAGCAGCTATGTGGGTTTTAATAATCTCACATATGGCTATTATAGACCCCACATTTTATAGTACCTGCAATAAGTTGTCGCTGTTTTCTTTACAAAATAAAAACTGTATTTAAAATAAAAGTTAGTAAGTTAGCTATCCTCTATCTTTTAATATTTTTATAAAACAATTGAAGGAGGGGTTTATTCTTCAATTTATTCAAAACGCTTTGAAACGCTGCACGGCCGAATAAACAAAGAATTTCGCACTCAAGAATTTTCAGGTAGTTTTTGACTGTTTTTACAACCTGAGGCCCAGTGGTGTCTCTTCTCTCTTTATGTACTCTCTATCTCAGCACATATAGCGGTCGCTTTTAGTTTAAAAACTGAAATAAACCTGACATTAAGTTAAACCTCCTCACGATCAATAATCTAAAAAACAATATTTATAAATGCCCTTGAAATGTGAAACTTCTAACACTAATCAAAACTTCTATTCGCGAGATGTTCCCCATAATTACCAACAATACAAGTACTATGGAGATTTGAGTAAAAAATAAAAATGGTTCAAAATGAGATAGTTATATCTTTCCGTAATAAATAATGAGTGTAAGAAAGCAGTATCCGCGTGTATGGCGAACAGCGGGCTGTGGTCTCATTAATTCTGTCCACAAACACTGCGTGCGTTCTGTGTGAGCCTGACAGCACTCGTTTGTTATCTTGCCCTTTCCTACCTCCGAATCCGGCTACCGACTACCTACACTTTACCAGTTAATATATTATACAATAAATGAAGTTGCCAGAAAAATCTACTTAAATAGTCGATTGATTGCTGCACAATTCAGATAAGCATATATTGACGTTTCATAGCTGTTTGACACGTGAATCATATATGAGTAAGATGTGTTTAAGAATATAATTTTACTTGTTATTTTTTCATTTTCACACTGTATCCCACATATAGCATAATAAGCAGGGGGAACCTAGTGTTAAGACACTCCGTTCTCCACTTTCCGCCGTATTTTTGAGGCTTTGAGACTTTTACTTGATAATAGAATATAAAGTTTTCTATTATATACTAAACTAAAACTGATTTGTTATGCTTAAAATTGGTTGTGCTGGTTTTACTGCTTAAAAAAGATATCTATATATTATTGTCAGAATTAGAAAGTTGTGGGAGTACGCGTTGCTTTAGTTGCAAACTTGCAATGTTCGAGCACATTTGCAAATAAATAGCTATACTTTGCTCTTACTTAGAACCAGTGAAACTTAACGTACTTTGCTAAAAGTGTTACATAAAGCTGGAGAACGTGTATTTTGTATATAATGTGTACGTGAAACAATTATATAGTAAAATGCAATGCATTTGGGGTAAAAAATTAATTATTCTATAAATAAATATTTTATAATATTTATTCATAAAATAGTTCTTAAGTATCAACTTTATAAAAATAGCGATCATAGATGATACAAGAACTCATTTCATAAACAAGTCTTTTCGTATACTTTTTGTGGTAAACAATGAAAGCCTTGTTCACTCACTTTATTTTTACGCAAACCTAAGTATATTACTCTCCTTTGTTGCACAATCGGGTAAATTATACATAAAGATAAATTATACTTAAATTGCCGAATGACAATCAAACAATGCTCAGCCGGAACTACGCAGTGAAGAAATTTAGCACGTTGATTCCTAAGGGAGTCTAGGGGCACTACGAGAGAATTTTCGGAAATTCGGTGAAAAAGGGAGAAATCATGTTATAATTTTACGTTTTGTAGTCCACTGCTCACGCAAGCTGTTGTTACTACATAAATCAGACAGAATTTCAAATTTCTTGTCTCTCTCACGTAACTTGACCAAAGCGAATCGTCATATACTCATATGTATATATATTGTTTACCTACGTCATACACTCTATAAAATGTTTAGTATAAAAATGCTTTGACTATTTCCTTCTGTCCTATTACAATCGTGGACCTATGTATACTAAAAAAATACTTAAAAAAACTACTATAAAAAAATGGTAAATCTTAATTAAAACCTAAAATATGTCTGTGGTTTTAGAAACATATTAGTACGCCAAAATGAAAAAAGAAGTAATATTAACATTGAAGAAAAGAAAATCTATAAGGGTAAACGGACGTAAATTAAAATTGTTTGTTTTGTTATTTTAAAAAAAGGGCTGAACCAATTACCATAAATTTACATCCACATTGAAACGTGATAACTTTCTTTTTGAAATCAGTTAAAAAGAAGTTGCTATAAATATAATATATTAAAATACAGATTTACTAAAAAAAACATTATTTACATATACATATGCTAATTATAGAGTCATATTGCAGATTGTAGCGTTCTTAATCAAATATTTAAACTATTTGTATATTTGATGAAAAAGAACAACAACTGAGATGTTTCAAATATTTTTTAATGGAATTTTAACAAAAAATAAGAAGATTGTTTCATAACCTTTTACTTGGCAGCCATAAATAAAAAAAGTTGTTTAAGAAATTATGAAACACTAAGTAAATTTATCTTTGTTTGCTTAGAATGGCTTAGATGAATCGCAGGTGTGTGTTGCCTCGCGACTGAATAATAGATGGCTTAACGCGTCGGCGCCATTATAACAGGCCTCGGTAAATAAAGCAGTCTGAAGAGAGGTGCTCTCGCCAACTTTGTACGCTACGAATACAATACACACGCTCGGACATGTTTAGATATACATACGAACTTGTATCTGAACTACCAAACTTAATAAATAATAAATTTACTTTTCATATTTTGAACAATATAGGTAATATGTGTGCAGCATATCTTATACCAGATACAATTTAAATTGAAAATCGTGCTTCTATTTTCTTTCACATCTTTTTTTATTTAGAATATGACTACTACGTATTATGACTATTTATATGTATTTAAATTATTACGTCATTGTGCTTCGTCAAACGTCAAACTAAAAAAGACATTACATTCTTATAATTCTTTTTTTCATTCGTCTTTGCACACAAAACTCATAATGACAAAAATATTTTAAAAACACACCTTACATTGAGAAAAAATATTTTATGTAGGAACAATGTTCTAAGTACAAACGAAGTGCCCTTAAAAGTGATTACCGTAAATTGACCTTTTTGCCTCTGAATTTACAACTTGTGAAAGATAGTGAGGTCTGTTTCAAGTAATAACTTAAAAACATTTCCTCGCCTTGTAAATTCTTAAACTTTTAGAAACTAACTAGAGCGTAGTGACGGTTTCTTTTATAATCTTAAAAAAAATAATGACAGTCTCTGTTATTTTAGGCTTTAAGTTTTATATTTATACAGATAATTATAATTATTACGAATATAAGTATTGCAGATGTCGAAAAGCTATATATTTTTTCCCGATTGAGCAAATAATCTTATATTATTGAATTGAAAATATAACAATTTAATATATGTATAAATAATAAAATTAGGTTAAAAATCAGACGTAGAACAAGATAATTTGATAATTTTGTTCAATTTCCGTAGTTGCATAGGTAAGTGTATATATACAAACCACCTTTTTGTTGCGACGCGGCGGCTATATTGGATATGCAAAGACGCTGACTATGCATAAATGAATCGTAATTTAGGTAAATGTATTTAAAGATGTAATTTACATTTTAGCTCAACCTTAAACAAGTGAGTCAAACTTTACTTAACCTGTAAGATTTGATTACAGATTTTCTTGCGAGAATAAAGTCCTTACGTGGACACGTGGCCGTGTGACCAACCGAGTTCAAAAAATAGAAATAAAACGCGCCTGGTTCCTTCTTCCAACCTTTTGATACTCTTACCTACCAGAGGGAAGAAATGGAAATATATATTTCGTTTCCTCGAATGGAGATTAGTGGCTTTTAGGTCTGATTACCACTTGGGGGAATAATTATATTAGAATTACTTTCATCTTCCCGCTATGATAGATAAAAGCGGGGAACGGAGTCTCTAAATATACATTATATACGCATTATACAATTACATGTTAATTATGATGTACCACCTACTATAATTTAATTTTTCATTAAACGTATGCTTACTTACTTCGTCCTAATGCAGCACAATAGAAATGAAATTGAAACATTTTATTTCATGAAATATTATAACTGTTCTAAATGTGGAGCACTTCACAATGATGCCACTCTGTCAAGGTTCTTGTCCCATATTGCGAGGCGTTAACCCATACTAGCTACTTCTTATGATGTAGCTTGACATACATACATCTTTATAAAAAAAGTTATACTTAAATCAATTTAAAAAATTATAACCTATTATTTATAATGTTTAAAATTTTGAATCAATAATAATTTTATATTAACTTCATGATAAATAGCACAAACGACATATACTTATTTTGAATATGCAGTCACGCTATAAGAAATTATGTCTGTAAATAAAAAAAAAGTTGTTCATAAACTAACATGTCTCTAAAGCGACCTGTATAATCTGTTACATGCAGTAATTTTACAAAAAGATATTTTTTATCTGCCTTAAATATTTTAAGACAAAAAGTATATAAATAAACACATCGAGCATAGCGCCCTACTGATTAGCAATAATTGATAAAATATGTATTTTAATATATGTACTTCTAGCTCTAGGTCTTGTCAAAAACTATCTATTACAATTAAGTATTAAGCAAACAAATTCATATTCTATATTTGAAGATAGTATGATATTAAATACTAAAAAGACCTTTTAAACTTAATTATACAAATATCTTTATTTCAGAAAATTGCAATCACATGCTTGGCAATAGCTTAATTCAGTACCTACAGTTAAAAAGTAAGTTTAGTACATTAAGAACTTCTAAATGCAGTGGACCAAATAATTTGAATAACCTAAAATTAAAGGCGTGGAAACTTTGTATAACATCTGCAGTAGACGGATCAAGTTAATGTGCTTAAGTTAATGGCATTGTCTAGCTGTGGCCAGCAGTTTACATTTCATATTTAACTTTTTACATCATTGTAATGCATCGCCCGTTTGTTTATTAAATATTATTGAAACAACATCTGATAGATGAAGTCGTCGTGGCGCAGGGCTACAAGGATGTGAATATAAAGCGATGATTATGGGTTCGAACCCAAGTTACAGGAATGAATTATTATTTATTAATATTTTCAAAAGCCCGACAATGAGTTCCGCCACTGTACACGCAATACCTCGAAAAATTCGACAGAAAGGGAGAAACAGAGTGTGTTAACACTAGGTTCCCTCTGCCTAACCTGCTGTGTCCCGCACACAACAGGGTAGACAGAGGGAATAATATAGCGTGAAGCCGATTTAATTTTATTTAATCTAATAGATAACAATTAGCAAATAATATTATAATCAGTAAAAGTAAGACATATAGCTACGTACGGACCACGCGTTAAGCCGCTACGATAACCGTAAAAAATCGTAGTAGTTTCTAAAGTTAAGTCACAACATCTTTTGCGTAGCGAATTATTCCTTACGGAACTATTCACTTACTCGTTAAGGTAATGGTGTTTGCCGCAGATACATAAATATGTGCCTCTAACATAGGACCAACTTCCATTAAATTAGAAAAATGGCCGCTCGTAAAAGTAAGTTGTAACAGGTTTTGGTACTCACATTTTATTTGTAAAACAAAGAATCTAACAAAATATCTGTATACTTTAAGAACTTTATAAACAATTCCTGGTATAGATATACTTAAAGCAAAGCTTATTAATTATTTAAATTTAGATTTTTTTTCTTCAATTGTAAATACGAAATATGCTCCCCAATTGTATTTAATATCAATTGTAGATAATCAACAGACAATTTACTCAATCTACTAAAATCAACGCATAAAAATCTATATAAAAAATACGTTTTCCTAGTTACCTAAACTACCAATATACCTAACGAACTAACAACATGTACGTATAACCGCTTCCGCTGATATCAAATATTTTCCTGCCATTATTTTCTTTCATATTTTGTTTACTTCAAATACAAAAAAAAGTTTAACCCCGCAAGGCTATCACACTCTGAATCCCGAAACTTTTTATTTTGTGCTACAGTTGACCCGAACTCCAGTATTTAAATTTATATTTATTTCATGTAGAATTAAAAAGCTCTCTTTGCTTACTTTATCGATGTTTCATTTAAAAAATTTAGCACATTTTGTGACAAATATTGAATGTTAATAATATCTTAATAATCATCTGTTGTGCGTTTTCTTTTGTTATAACGCTGCTTCGAAAATATAAATTGATTTTTCTCATTTCCTTTTTCTCTCATTGATTTGCCGAAGTATTCGTGCGGAATGCGGGCCTCAGCAAGCAACAGTGATATTTCTTTGTCACATTTTGTTAGTCTGTGCCAGTGTGCCTGCTCCCTATAATTGGAGCGAATGATATTTATAGTTTTTCTGAGTTATGCTATTTTCTCATAGGTAAACAAGTGTATATGTACATTGTACATACACAAATAAATAACTGTATTCAACTTTTATTAGAAAAATATAATCAGTACAATTATTGCGTATAATGTTTACTTCACATTTAATATTAAATTTAATTTCAGCCTAAGTAAACAGTATTTTTATAAAATTTAATTAAAACAAGAAAATAAAATAATAAAAATATAACTTCTTTAACCAATTACCTACAAATTTAGGACACTTTAATTAGTTAAACTCTACACCGCTCTTCGACAATTCACATCTACGAAGAGTGAAATTTCCACAATTAAACCATTTTTTATTTTAATAATATTTTTTAGACGATTTCATTATTGTAAGTTTTTCGTACATAGTAAATCTAAGTTCTAAATAAAATACAGCATGGAAGACATCAAACGTATATAACCAAAATGTTGAACCACACCGCACATTCATCAACCACTATTTGACATGGACTGCAAAGTAAACTCGCAAATAAAATACGACCCAATATTCGATATACATTCGACTTCGTAGTTTCGTCCGTAATTAAAAAGCTACTTCGTGGAATATGTGTAATGAGAGTAGGTAATGTATGAACATAATTTCATAAAATATATTTAACTACCTAATTTTTTATTAGTCTTTAATTTTTTTTTTTAACGGAGATGGAGATTTTATGGAGATAAGACGGAAAAGCTTGACACTAAGATACTATATGATAATACGATATTAATGATGTAGTAAATTATTATTAAAATGTGGTTTCGAATCGCACTCGAGGACATGAAATATTTATTATTTATATCTTAATTCTGGTCAAGGCAAAGCGCGGCATTGAGAACGCGGCGGAAAATGTGGAACAGGGTGTCTTAAAACTTGGTTCCTTCTGCCTACCCTGCTATGCACGGAATACAGCTTTAATAATAAAAAATGCAGATTTATAATTTTTAAAAACCTGTGCCAATATTTAAATTCTATTTAAATACTATATTTAATGTAAATCTATGACAATCACCAATGAGATTAGAAAAATCATTAACATGCAAAAAATTTGACAGTTTTAAAAGTACTAATACTAGAAACTCAAACGCGGCTTTGCTCGCGAAACTTATTTATATACTATAGCCTTAAGATATTTTATTGTTAAATATTTTTTTTTAAATAAAAAGTATCCTATGTCCTTCCTTAACCCATGTAGACCAAAATTTATTAGTGCGAAGGTTTTACAGTGTGGTATGGGCGGGGTTGATCAGGCTGATCAATCTTTTTACCTATATTGCAATGCTGTACGTGGTAAAAAATGTTGGTGGGTTTTATCCACACATACATAAGATCTTGCTGTTGCAAATTCACAGCACCTGCACTTGCTAACCAATATAAACAGGATAGATTAGCTTGATTTTTTCGTTACATCGCTCGTCACGATTTAAGAGACGAAAACATCAACGTGTTTATGCGACCAGCAGCTTCTGCAGTACCAAGTCTGCAGCACCACGGGGTAGACCACTACTCCCAAAAATTTTGCTAGCAACTGAGACGCGCAATGTGCCATAAAAAAACGCGTTGGTAGTGTAAAAAGTGCTATAAAACATTTCGTGTCGCAAAAATAGTTTCGAAAATTTACATACTACATGTGCCCATTGGCCCCATTTAAGGACGGCATTTTTTTTATATTTAAATTAAAAAAATATATTTTTTTTTTACGTTTTTTATTTTCTTACATCGATATCTACCTAAAAAACCTTTTATTTAGTGCTAGTTTGAGTATGGGTCTAAATGGGTTAATACCTCCAAGAAAATACAAAGTTTCATGATAATCCGTTATACACGTTATACGATAGTTCTCGCATGAAAGCGTAACAAACTTACATTCATATTTATAAATTACTATGATTATATACGATACCAACGTACAACTCACATTAACAAACGCCCAAACAAATTGAAAATAGCATTAAAAATGTTTTTTGAAACATTGTATGCTTAATAGAAACTGACGAACACTAATTTTCAACCGGTGCGGTAATAACACAAACACATCCAATCTGCTTATTCATGTGTATGGTAACTATTACACAGTGGCTTTGCATATGCTCTAATATTTTTTTTAAATATATTGTTTTCTCTCATTATACTCATTTTTATTTTTATATTAATTGTAATAATATCAACTATTTATTTTCAGACATCTGTGAAAAATTCAGGTCAGTATTGTTTTTAATAAATTTATCATATAAATATATATTATATATTGCAACACAAATATATTATTATAATTATTAAATAGATATGAATAAAAAACTGAAAAACTTATTTTATCTATTAAGTAAATAGATACAAAAAATATTTATTTCTAAATATGCATGGATGGTTCGATTCCCATATGAGGGATCAAATTATTTTCATTACAGCTGTCTGGTAATAATGCAAAGCGTGGTGTTGTCTGCCATTCAATACATAGTATCTTAAAAAATTAACTCTGGGGAAGGCATTGTCTTTAACCTTTAACTTTAACCTACACTGCTAAAAGTGGGATACAACATGAAGCCATTCATAAACTGTAACATATAATGTAAACAGTTTACATAAATTTTTAAATAAAAAATTATCATTAAAGGCAAAATATTTTGTTTTTCTTTTAGATGATCGAGATTCTCTTGCACAAAACTCTCTAACTCGAATAAAACGTCAACTTGAAGATTTTGAAACTGATGACTTCTCAACGCCATCATCGCAACAAAGTGAAGAAGAATCTGGATTCTGGGATAGGACGGTCAAAATGGCTTTAAGATTATTTAATAAATTCATTGGTGGTTTAATGCCTCCTAATACTATTTATTTCAATACCAGTTAATAACATAAAATGTTTTAACGAATTAAACAACTTTATCAGTAGAATAATACAAAATGGAAATCAGACAATCTGTTTATTTTTCATATGAAGGCTTCAAATACTTATCTGTAATATGTAATGGATTATAACACACTTGGCTTGATAAATGTCTCAAGGTGGCTAGTTCTATGTTATCTGTTGGTTTAGAAAAGGTATTTACGTCCATTTCAGATATATTTATAGACTGAAGTAATTGTTTGTATGACCTATTATTGACAAAAGCTTTGCTTGTTAGTGCTGTTTCTGTAATACATTTATCAAAAATAGCCATAATTAATTTATCATTTGGTAGGGATTTACCTTCAGTAGCATCAGCTAGCATATGATATACTTTTTGGAAATCAATTTTTTCAGTACACACACCTGGGGGCTTAACTTCAAAATCTGCTATCAATCGTAAAGCAGTTGATGTTTCGGTTTGCAGGTCATCTAATCCATGAGAGTCTGTTATAAATTTTGCCCAACTAGCTAGAGGGATAATAGGAGCGTTATTATTACACTTAGGCTTATAATAACGCGCTCTAGTTTCTATTGCTGCTTTTTCTTTGTAAAACTGTATAGCTTTTTTTATTTCTTCATCGCTTTTAGTAGGTATAAAGATACAAATTTGATTAATTTTTTGTGATCCGTAATCTTTAAGAGCCTGAAGTAATTGAAACTTTTCCTCCTTACTCCAACCTTCTATCCTTGTGTCAATATTTTGTTCATTATCCATGCCAATTTCTTGTAGATGTGTAGTTGAAATTTACCTAAATGTTCGAAGATAAGATTATACCAACTGTTAGTGACTATTATTTACATAGGAACACGGTTTTAATGTAAACAATACAACAAAAATGAACATGTACAAGGAACATAATATACTAATACTAGAATAGGCTAGGGATGCCCGATGATCATCGATTTTCGATAATCATCAATGTTAGCAGACAAAATATCGATGTTTTAACATCGATGTTGCATTAAATAAAACATCGTAACATCGATGTAAGTAGGAACACATGATCGAAATTTGGTCGCGTACACGTCATAATATAACGAGTGTTCACGTGTTTATGTTAATTTAAAACGAAATATCGTAAGCAAAAAATTACATTACTACCTTTAGTCTTACAAATTGTCGTTTTATTAACTTTTATATATCGTACATATTTATCATATGGAAATTACTATTACTCTGTATTTTTTTTATCTGGCCTTCGTCTTTTTCAAAATCCGAGTTGGCAACTTGGCAACACTAGCGTTCACTTTGTAGTTCGTAAATCGTACTTCGTTTTGTTCGTTCTCGAGTTTCGACTTGTTAGTTCATAGTTGCTATTAGCTAATTGTTTATGAGCGAAGTGTGTGTCGTTTCATCTTTTAGTTGAATTGAATTCTTGATATATGGCATTTCGAGCGTGCCAGTTGAGCTCATCTTTTATCCTATGAAAATTGTGACGGTTGACACTTGAAATCCTTCAATTGACATATAAAAATTCTATAATTATAGATAACAAAAACCGAGTGTCGTCTACTCTTACGTAGACAAGTGTTAGAAACTAAAATGTGATATTGGCTACCAAATTATCGTATTCTATAGTGGGTTTTGTCAAATCGTACAGAAAGATAGAAATGTGACTTGACTAAGCCCCCTTGTTTTAATTAAAAATGTCTTATGATATTATAATTGTTTTATTTATTGATGACTATGAATGAAGGCTAGTCCTAGCACAGGGGCATAAAAATGTGCTGCACATTCGACTGGTAGTGGATTCGATCCCCATAGGACGAAATGAAGTGAAGCTGTGGGGAAAAGAAAAGAAAAAAAAACATCGATATTAGCTAACAACATCGATGGTAGGCAACATCGATGTTAGTCAACGTCGACGTTGTTCTTTCGATTTTTTATGGAACATCGATGTTCCACATCGGGCATCCCTAACTAGAAGATGAGCCCAGATAACATCGTTGCCATCACATGAGTAAATGTGTTCTGTGGTTGCTATTGACAAATATAACAAAAATAAAGTAATATGTGGAAAATGAAATTAATATTATAAAAGTACAATTTATTGTATAATTTAATTCATTATAATTAAGCAAACATGCATTTTTAATTCCTCTAGCAACACACTATTTTCTTTTATACAATACTTAGTACCGTATTTATAAATCTCCCTCATGTCTGAGATCGATCTTGAGATGCAATTTTCGTTCATATATATATTGCACCTCGATCTTGTTGCAACTTGAGAGTGGTTTATACTTATAGTCCCTAATAAAAAATAGATACATATATGTTTCTTTGAGTGATTTAACAACAACAGAAACGCGTAAAAATAAAAATAAAAATTGAATGTGAGTATAAAACGACAAAATGACAGCTAAAATAGATCCGGCTCTGCTATTTTCAGGAAAACTGGGCATTTGTTTGCTCCTTTGTCCAGAAAACAAAAAACTTCTCAACTCGGCGCCACTACATTAATCTAAATATCTACCTGCTCTACCGCTTGCACGATGAGATAATGCAGTAAAACCGCGCTTTGAGCTGATCTCTTATCACAAGCTTCTTTTAGAGGCTGGCGAATGCGTTAAACATTGTCGTAATATTGAGTGGAGTTTTACAAAATATATATAATATATATTTTATAAATGTTTCTTTAGTCCGAGGCCGTCGTGGCCCAGGGGCACAATGTATGACTAACGCGACGGTTGTCGGTTCAACCACCATTCGGGAGAATGAATTATTATTTATTAATATTAATAATTCATTTCCCCGAGTGAATATTTTCATTTCCCGTCATTGAGTTTTGCCTCTCACCACACAATACCTCGAAAAATTCGGCGGAAAATGGGGAATGGAGTGTCTTAGCACTAGGTTCCTTCTGCTTCAGTCCGCCTTTCAGTCACACTTGTCACACACCAGAATCAATTTTAAGAGCCAATATAAAATTTATAGTAACTTGACATGTGACATTGGTGAAGTGCCGTAAACTAAAAACTGAACTGTAGCTTGACATAAACTATAGTAGGTATGGATCAGTGCCCTAGGCAGCCGTAATAGCTATAGGGCACTGATAAAAAAAATCCTGCGTCTAAACTATTGATTTATCTTAATTATTTTTTTAGAGTTCCGTACTTTTTAAAGAAAAAGAAACCTTTATAAGGTCACTCTGTTGTCCGTCTGTCCATCCGTCTGTCTGTCTGTCTGTCTGTCAACACCCTATCTTAGGAACGCTTGGAGTTATCAGGGGTTGAAATCCAAAAAACATTTCTATATTTACTTAGAAAAAAGATATGGTCATTTTTATCGCAAAAAAACCGTATTTCGATACTATGAAGGTAATCAAAATTCATAGGGTACTTCCGGTTGACTTAGAATTATAAAATTTGGCAACTAGCATTTACAGATAGTACTTGTTTAGGAAAAAAAATTAAATAATAATAGCCTTAAAAAGCAATAAAACGCGTATTTTGACACTATAAATGAAATCAAAATTAATAGAATACTTCCGATTAACCTAAAATTATGAAATAAGCAGTAGTACTTGTTCAGGAAATATCTGAAACTATACACTTATAGTTAAATCTAAAAAGTAATATCCTTAAAAGGGGCAAAACTTGCTATTAAAGACGTAGTTCTACGTGAAGTACTACTAGTTCAAGTGAAATATCAGATAAAAGGGCTCTGGCTAAACTAAGCCTTAATTTCAGAAAAAGCTCGAAACCTCCAATTTTTGTACGGGACCCTCGGTGAGTGAGCCCGCGCTTGTCCGTTTTTTTTTAGATATGGATTTGAAATATTTTCTCTATATGCTACCACGTAAAAGGAGCGGAGACGTTTCCATTCTATATAACTATTTTATACTACAACAAAACAATGTTGGATGGTGATTGAATGAAGCGTGAAGACAATGAATTGACAGTTGTGTTCGCGCCAACCACCACTGTAAGGGGCACCTTTAGGTGTGAATGTGAAGACTCCAGAGTAGGTAAACCTTGGACAAACTGGTAAGTTTGTCCTTCAAACTTTTAGTCTATGCTCCTGCATCGCGGATGTCTTCTTCACACTAACATTGTGTTTTATCCAACACATAATAATTGTTTTGTTGTAAAGCAAAACAGTTATATTATTTACTACTAAGCGTTGTTTATTACATAATAGACGAAAAATATCTATGGAAAAATAATAGACAAATTGTAGGAAGCGGCGAAATTTATTCTGTGGTCAATGACATATGTCACATCTATTATCTATCCAGCTTAGCTGACAGCCATCGAAAACATAAACGAACCTCAGTTTTTATCCGCATGAACTAAATAAAAATAAATAGTAATTATATAAATAATTCTTAAATATGAGTATGAGACCAGATGACCATCGAAGAAAGTGGGACAAAGATGAATTCGAAAAGATTGCAGCAGAGAGATTACAGGCAGAATTGGAAGAAGAAGAACGATCTAAAAAGAAAGGTAAACGAAGACTGAACTATTTTAATTGCCATCATAAATACATGAACTCATGATGTGTTTTTTTCAGCTCCACCTATTAAACGAGAACTTTTGAAACAACGAGAGTATAAAGTAGATTTAGATTCAAAATTAGGCAAGAGCGTCGTAATTACCAAGAATACACCAACCTCACAATCAGGTGGCTACTACTGTAATGTCTGCGACTGTGTAGTAAAAGATTCCATAAATTTTTTGGACCATATTAATGGAAAAAAACATCAAAGAAATCTTGGTATGTCTATGAAAATAGAAAGAAGCTCTTTAGATCAGGTAAATATTGTTGAATACTATGTATAAAAGCACGTTAAATATATCGATTTTCACTAAAGATAGAATATAAATTCCCCTCTTTTATAGGTCAAAGCAAGATTTGCATTAAACAAACGAAAATTAGAAGAGAAGAAACAAGATTATGAACTTGATACTCGACTGAAGGAAGCTGCCGAAGAAGAAGCGCGCTTAAAAGAATTACGGCGTGAAAGACGAAGAGATAAGAAACGCAAACTCCATGAAAGTGATGATGTTGATGAAGGTCCTGCACAATCAGAATTAGCACAAATAATGGGTTTCTCAGGATTTGGAGCCTCAAAAAAGTAACATTATAAGCAAAACAATTGTAAAATATAAGTGTCTTTATTCATCTTTTGTTTAAAATCAGAGAAAAAATAAATTTGTAGCTTCAATATTAAGATACTTTTATGTAAAATATACTTTTTTCCAAAATTCCATCTACATATAAAACTGGTATGATTTTGTTTTACCCTTGCAGACCCCATATTAATAATAATACTTTATTTTTTGGCTTCAGTCTGTATCCAAATAGCAGGAGAGGCAGAGGGAAGCTAATCTGTTAAGACTCCATTTCTGACTTACTGCTGAATTCTCTCAAAATTGTGTGTTGTTGAGTTTTTATTTTGATACCAGAGCAAAGATTGATTACTGATTGGAACCCACAACTGGTTACAATCACATTTTTTCTCAAGTAATGTAAATTAAAGATGCAGGATTTATACTAAGTTATAAATATAATAATAAAGCTTTTGAAAAAAAATTACAATTATGAAGTACATCATTTTTTAATCAGCTTCACACAGCTGTATCTAGAACTCAACGCCACGCTTTGCCTTGACACCAGAGCGAAGAAATGGAAATATAAACGTAAATAAATATTTGACTTCCTCGAAAAGTGGGGATTGAACCCACAACCGTCGCGTTACAGTCACACCCTTGTCACTGTTGCTGCGCCACGGGTGCATGTACATAATTTTTTTGTATTATTATTTCCTACTATAAAATGTGGGGAACGGAGTGTCGACACTAGGTTCCCTCTGCCTACCCTGCTGTGTGCGGAATACACGTGAAGTAATACGTGAAGCTGATTTTATTCGTAAATCGAATTAGTCAATAAACAAGTAAGTACCTTCCACCTTCCTATATATTATGTATTGTGCGCATTCTATGGTGCGGAACAAAGGTCATTCCATATATAAACAAGTTATCCACGCAACATATACCTAACTTATTCTCGTCGATAGGGTAGTTAAATGTAAGCTTAGGTCGTCGGTTCGTCTCATGAATCATACCCAAGCTCTCCACTTTATACATAAATACTTACTAATATAAATAAATACTTAATGCTATGAGCATGAACTACTTATTTATATTTTTATTAACATAGGTATATAGATTAGAAATCCTCAAATACACGTACTTACTTACATTTAAAAAATAATAATAAATGAAATTAAACACCAGATGAGTGCCATTATTTTTACATCTTTTCATCATGAATGACATCATTCATGTTCACATTCTATGTAATCAGCTAAAAAATACTAAGTTGATTCTATTAAAGTTGGATAGCTGCCATACATAACGAATCTAACAAAAGATGAATAAAAAGGCAAATCATTACACATTGATTGTAGTACAAATGATTGCATGCCACCATTTTCCGCTGTAATCATCGACCACCACGCCTTCCTATAAAATACAAGTTCAAAGTCATGCAATAGCTAATGTAAGGACACAAGTCGACAATATGCGACGAAACACTGTTTATTTGCTTATGTCGCTTGCTATTTTATTTTGTTTCATAACTTGTACAACTGGATATCAGGTAAATATGAAATATTTATTTGCTAATCAGCAAATATATTTTTTTCTCTCACTATACTCATTTTTGATGTTTATATTTATTGTAATAATATCAACTATTTATTTTCAGATATCTGTGAAAAATTCAGGTCAGTATTCTTTTTAATATCTTTATGCCTGCTTATTGCTTAAGGGTGAATTCTAATAAACCATGAAACACGAGTTCAATTAAATATTTTTAAGAATCTCAATTTCAAATTTTATAAACATCAGAGGCGATTTAAAGATTTTTCCATACAAACTTTCAACCCCTTATTTGCCCCCCGAATTAAAATAAACCACGAAACAAGTGTTCAATGAAATATTTTTAAGAGTCTAAGTTTCGATTCGTTTTATAAAAGTCGGTGGCGATTTAAAGATTTTTCCATACTAACCAATTATTCAACCCCTTATTTGCACCCTTAGGGAGAGAATTCTAGAACACAATAAAACACGTGTTCAATTAAATACTTTTAAAAATTTTATAAAAATCGGTGCCGATTTACAAAAAATTCTCTACAAACTTTCAACCCCTATTTCACCCCTTTAGGGTAAAATTTTTTCAAAATCCCTTCTTAGTGGGTGTCCAGATTACGAAAGTAAACATATGTCCAAATTTCATGTTTCTACCATGAACGGTTACGCCTGTGCGTGCGTCTTACCTCAGTCAGTGAGGACAAGTCCTTTTATATATATATATAGATATTGCAACACGAATATATTATTATAATAATTAAATAGATATGAATAAAAAACTGAAAAACATACGTGTCTGCCTCGAATCTTCTCTGCTCTTGTATCTCGAAAATTAGCCCCGGGGAAGGCATTGTCTTTACACTAGCTTTTCTCTACCTACCCCGCTAAATGTGGGATACAACATGAAGCCATTCATAAACTGTATCATATAATGTAACCAATTTAGATTTTCAAATAAAAAAATATCATTAAAATAAAAATGTTTTGTTTTTCTTTTAGATAGTCGAGATTCTCTTCCACTAAACTCTCTAACTCGAATAAAACGTCAACTTGAAGATTTTGAAACTGATGACTTCTCAACGCCATCAGCGCATCAAAGTGAAGAGGAATCTGGTTTCTGGGATAGGATGGTCAAAATGGCTTTAAGATTATTTAATAAATTCATGGAATGGTTAAATGCCTCCTAATACAACTTATTTCAATATTAATTTAAACAGTATGTACCTCAAATGTACCAGTTAATAATATAAAATGTTTTAATTAATTAAACATTAATATTTATCAGTAGAGTAATACAAAATGGAAATCACACAATCTGTTTATTTTTCATATGAAGAAGCCTTAAAATACGTATCTGTAATATGTAATGGATTATTCATTTGACTTGATAAATGTCTCAAGGTGGCTAGTTCTATGTTGTCTGTTGGTTTAGAAAAGGTTTTATTTTCATTTACGTCCATTTCAGATACATTTATATACTAAAGTAATTGTTTGTATGATGTATTATTGACAAAAGCTTTGCTTGTTAGTGCTGTTTCTGTAATACATTTATCAAAAATAGCCATAATTAATTTATCATTTGGTAGGGATTTACCTTCAGTAGCATCAGCTAGCATATGATATACTTTTTGAAAATCATTTTTTACAGTACACACACCTGGGGGGTTAACTTCAAAATCTGCTATCAATCGTAAAGCAGTTGATGTTTCGGTTTGCAGGTCATCTAATCCATGAGAGTCTGTTATAAATTTTGCCCAACTAGCTAGAGGGATAATAGGAGAGTTATTATTACGTTTAGCCTTATTTACTTTCTATCAGTGCTTGAAATAACGTAAAAAATTTGGTATCGATACTTGAAAAATAGCGTTACCATATTTACCTTTATATTTAGATAATTTTACCGTTAAGCATAGGTAACTTGATTTTTCTTTTACCAATGTATTAATAGGAAATTAAGGTTAAATTAATCTGTAAACAAAGTAGAAACATTTAATGATTTAGTCACTGGACACACGGAATTTCTTTTAATTTGTAATACCCACATGTTATTTGATAATATTAAATAATCGGTTTACTTGGTAAAATATAGCCTATACTATAATCTTTTCAGCTATTTGTCGCTCTTAGTTTCACCATTGACAATACAAGCTTTGTAGCATATAAAAAATGTTTGTTTATTCAAATAATATTTCATTATTGTAAACTTAAATAAATACCTACTATAATTTAATGGGAATAAACCAAATTCTTAAAGGTAAGTTGTAAGAAAACAAGAAATTATCATACAAAATTATATAATGATTATACTGTATAATGATATCGAAATGTTGGCTACATATGTTAATAATATTAGTGAAAAATGTTATAACTATGACGTTTTTAAGGAACCAGCTCAATGGCACTCTGTATTTTTAAAATATGTATATATAAATAAAAAAATATATACACTTCAATATACATATATATTGCAACTTCAAAGTCCTGCATGATAACTACTGTGTATTGGTTGTCTTTAACATTTTACCATACTATTCTTAACGACGGAATAACTGACATTATTTTGGATTATATAAATAAAATACCTACACAAAGAGAAAACCCTTAAATTATATACTATAAATGCAGATGTCGAGAGGTTTAACTAGAACAGAAAGACGGGTTTAATGTTTCTAGGAATACTGCAACATATCTTTGAGAATCTTAAATAGAAATAATAAAATCAATCAAGTACATCTAAAGGAAATATAACTTAACCTACACATTACATTGAGACATTTCAATAACAAAGCAATCTAATAAATGTTTAGTGACACCCAATTTGTTTGTAAATATTAATTACTTATTTAATATATCATAAAAATAACAACATGAAACATATGGTACAGGAAGTTGAATCAAATTGCGTGCGAAATTATTTTTCAGTTAAATACTTTTTTATAATATTGTCATAGAAATAGTCGTGATAGTTGTTTATTAAATTGTTATGTTAACAACTGTTATAAGCAAGTAAAAAAATAAAGTTAAAATTTATAGTAGTTTTACTAAATGGAGTAGAGGAAGATGACAGAGACACTATTGGTTTCTCAATTTCTGGCTATTTAAACTTAACCAGAGTACGAAAATATCTTATAAATATGAAACAATCCTTTGATCGATATTATGATGTGAAATACATCTCCATTGAGCAATAATCGAAGAGTTTATAATTTAGTTTTAACTATCAATAGTTATCACAACTACTTCTATGATTGGTTATTCTGTAGCAATGGTATATATATAAAAGGACATGGTACATATATAAAAGGACATGTTCCCACTGACTGAGGTAAGATGCACGCACAGCCGTAACCGCTGAAAATTTGGACAAATGTTTATTTTCGTAATCTGGATATCCACTAAAAAGGGATTTGGAAAAATTTTAACCCTAAAGGGATGAAACAGGGATTGAAAGTTGGTATGGAAAACATTTAAATCAGCACCGATTTTTATGAAATTTGAAATTCAGGCTCTTAAAAATATTTAATTGGACACGTGTTTCATGGTTTATTATAATTCACCCCCTAAGGGTGCAAATAAGCAGAGGAAGATGCGTGCGTCCGCTAGTGTAATATATAAATTGAATATAATATCATTCATTTTGTGCAACACTGTTATATTTGCTCTTTTTAAAATATTTCAGGAGTTGCAATCAACAACATTTGACTTTATTATGTAACCAAGTGAGCGATAATGGGTATCATTTATAATCACTTTAGGTGGGATATATCACTAGAATAATAGGAGATGAATGCTGTCATTCAGCTAATAACAACAGATTTAAGTTTTTAAGTGACTTATCACTTTACTTACTTATAATATGCGTACGAGTAATAATAAAACATGTAGGAGATATTACTTGATGTTGCTTACAGGAGATTTTTCAATGATTCAGAGTTTTTTCGTATTGGTGTTATTAAATTATAAATAGAGAATAACATTACAATCTCAAACAAATCAATAACAAATTAATAGTCCAATAGCTGCACAATAATTTAAAACAAATTCTTTGCTAATCCAATACGATTAAATGTGATTGGACTCTAAGTTTAGAATATAAATACTTATAATATAAACTGTACCGAAAATACCTTAAATTTCTTAAATGGGCGCTAACTATAGGAATAACATAATTATAAATTTTATCTATATACATCATGTTTTGTTTCACAAGAAACACATTAAAACGGGCAGTGAGAAAAATCATTAAAAGTTCAATTTCATTTTACAACAACATAAGGTACTGAGATTAGACATGTTAATTTATAATTAGTTAAACTGTGAAACTATTATTAGAAAACGTATAAAAAAACTGAACGGACTTGGTACCGCGTTTTTCGGTAACCGTCCAAGCGCTCTGACCACTGAGCCATATGCCGTTCTTTGGTCAGCCGGTTCGAGTCCCGCTGCATTCAAATATTTATATGTATTCTAAAAATAGATAAAAATGTTAAACATGTGAAACTAAATATTAAGACCATACAATCCTAAAGTGCAAAATAATGTTCAATACTGAATTAATATTAAATAGTAGACATTCCAATTATGTATATTATATGAAACACTTTCAGAGAGATTATTTAAGTTCTAAATTAATACAAAATATGATAATGTCAATATTATTTACTAAAAAGAAAATAATTCCAAGAGTTTATAATTAAATGTTGTTAACAGAGGCTTCCCTAATAATAGTATAATAACATGTTTAGTGGAAAACTGGATATAAAACTATAAAATAAATTGACTTTTGTAATGTAAATAACAATCAGAGATACTACCAATGGTAATAAAAACTCCAAAGTCAAACAAAGTGAAACAAATGAAACAGTAAATAAAAGAAAATCATAGAATAACTATATAGCGCCCAATTTACAATATATACATATATTCAAACTAGTGCACAAAATTAAAGAGCATTATGAATATCGTTTTTCTTAAGTAAATAAGTTAGTTTAGTAGTATACAAATCACAATATATATTACTGGAGAGGATTCGGTTTCGCAATAGGGATATTGATAATTTTTGAGGGTTACGCTGTATCCCACATAAGCAGAGTATGCAGAGTGAACCTAGTGTTAAGACACTTTATCTTTCTTTAGAAAGTGTTGAGTAGCTAAATTCAGTGTCTCGCTTTGTCTTATTAATGTAATCGGAAAATATTGTTTTCCTAACGTATCGGATTCGGCACACATGATCAATAATGTGGTAAGTTGTAATAAAATAATTTTCATACAAATGCTTTTATCGTTAATGCATTAAAAGTATTATTATTTAGTTGAAACAATATTTCTTTTAACAAAAAAAGGTACATAAAACATACTTAAGTAAACTCAACATCCCTATTACAAAAAAAAAAGATAAATAACGAATCAAATAATTATACAAATACAAATTTTCATCAACTAGTACTATTGAGTTGTTTGTATAGATGTTTTTAATGGGGGATGTCTTGCCAATATGGCGGCCGGTTCGGACTGAAAACATTCAAAGTTTGTGTCTAGGAATAGTTCTTGTAATATTCGTCTGGCGTACAGCATGTAGGTATCTCTTGATAATAGAGCACACACGTCTGAATACATACAAGGACTCCTGAATATGTCTGGGTGGCGTTGTTTCAGAGACAACAGTGCTGATCGCCCCTGAAAATATAATTAATACTTTTATAGATTCACACTATATCCCACGTATATATCTATATAGACAGAGTACACCTGGTGTTAAGACTCAAGAATTTAAGACAAGGGGTATTGAATCGCAGAACTCAACCCCGATTTATGTATTGTTACCAGAGCGATGAAACGAAAACAATTTTTCTCCCCCATTAGAAATCAAACCCACAACCGTCGCGTTTATAGTCAGCCGCGATGCTTCTGTGCCACAAGGGCCTCGAAAACCTTATATTTAAATAAGAAAACTAACCTGTTTAAGATGTATGGGATTAGACATAAAGAGTACGTGTTGCAATAGTTGCGCCTGCGCTCCGCCGGTCTCGCAGTGACCGCTCGGTGGACTTTCTAGTTCTAAACAACACATATATTATATTTGAAATTAGTAACATTTCAAAAGTCATTCTACACTAAGGAAAATATTTTTTTTAAAAATTTTTACTTAGTAGTTTCCAAAAGTTACAATTCTAAATATGGATGATTAATTTGGTTAGTTTCATTTAAAACGTGTGAAAATCGCGAAAATGAAATATCGTGTAAAAATATATAAGTTGTAACAATTAATTAAGGAATTTGAATGTACGTAGTTGGTAAGGAACGTATGGCTGTTAATGATTAGCACGCAAGAGCGGTTTCAAAGAGGCGTGGCTTCCGGCCCCGCGACTTTCAAATTTTTATACGTTTTTTAAAAATGTATTTAAAAAAAATAATAAAATCAGCTTCACACTGTATCCAGCACACAAGTAGGCAGTGAGAGGGTCTTAACACTAGGTTGCCTCAGCCTACTTCGCAGTATACGGAATACAGCGTAGAACTAAAAAGTATATGACATGTTGTGGTTAAAAAGTATATGAACGCTTTACCTGCAAAGAAAGCTTCTCGCAGTTCGTGAGACGATGGCGGCCTTGTCTTCACACACGCTAGACAATCGCCCGCTGAGTGTCTCCACACTTTGCTCGACCCGCGACCACCTCCGACACTAATCGAATGATCGTCCTTCCCACTATCGATTTTCTTCTCGATTTCTTTATTTGTATCGTTTTCTTTATCCTTTTTGTTTTCGATATCGACTTTAGTGGTATCCGTTGTCAATTTGGCACTTTCGCTCCGTGATTTCGGCTCAGGCGTGTTTGTTATGGTTGCAGTCGTTAACGTTGAAGTACTCGACGTTGTACGAACGTTTGTTATTATTGAAGACGTTAGTTGAACATCTAGAGGGAAATTTATAGAAATGAAAATCATTTAAATGCGACTGTAAATGCGATTGTGGATTCGATCTCCACTTAGAGGAATGATAGTATTTAAATAATATTTTCATTTATCCGCTGCTGTAGACAAATCAATTCCGCCATTTAACACAACGATACTAGAAAAAAAGCATGAAGCTAAACAAAAGCATTTAACGAGTTCGGATATGAACGTAAACGTAAATAATTTGTACAGTTTTAATGATTAGAGGTCGTAGTGGCACATTGACACAGCGTCTGATTGTAAACAACGATTGTAGGTTCGATTCCCACTCGGGGGATCAAGACAAGACTCGTCGTCGAATTACGCCATTGAAAACGGAATTAAAACTACGGTGCGTGGGAAACGGAGTGTTCTCATATTAAATTACTGTCTACCCTTCTATGGGAAGCTACAAAAAAAAAGAAAAACCTATAAGCATTTTACCTTTAATATTTAAATGATGGGTATCGGGAGTGCGCGTTCTGTTGTCCATCGTGGTGTACTCACCGAGGGAGGACCCACCTCTATTACCACCTTTGTCGCCATCAGCCTCCATCTCTTTTACTTCGTTTTCCCTATTAAAATAAAATTATGTGTCAATATTATAACTTCACGTTATATCTTGTCATGTTGCCAGAAGGAAATGAAAATATTAAATATTTCATAGCCCTGAGTGGGGATCGAACCCACAACCGTTACACACGACTTATTTATTGAATGTGAGAGCGCATTGGATTTGTTGTTTAGATTGAGATTAGCTTGATATTCCTTTAAATGGTCGCGTAAAACAAGTGAATTCTAAAATTATGTATGCAACATGCAATATCTCAAATTCATATGGAAATCAGAGAACTTCTAACGTTTTAACTTTTTATATAATAGATAAAACAGTGAAGCAGAAAAAAACGCTTTTTTTCAGCTTTCGACGGTAATGTGCTCGATTCCCACTCGGGCCAATTAAATATTTTAATTTCCTCGCTCTGGTAACAAAGCCAAGCGCGACGTTTAGTTCCGCCAATCAACTCGCAGTACTTTGAAAATTCGGCCAATTCATAAACATGAACGGAGGAGGATAAAACCAATAAAACTAAACTAAATAAATAAAACTCACGCAGGAAACAATTCCATTAGATTTCTTGGCAAACATATGCCCATGTAGTATAGAAGTCGGGGCCCCGGCGGTATCGCTTGCACCTTGTGCGACGGCGCTGACACGCGCTGCGAGCTCTCGCCGCGGGAGAGGGGCTTCCAGTCGTATTCTAGTAAACTGTATATGTAATTACATTAGATAACAGTATTGTTTCTTAATTATTAATTTAAATTACTTTTTGAAAACATGTAAAAAATTTTACGTAGCGGGACTCGAACCCGAAACTCCTGGGAACAATATTAGCGTTCTGACCACTGAAGTTTTTTTGATTAAGCTACATACGTCGAAATTCTGTCGAGGGAGTCGTCCCCTTCTACGTTAAATTTTTTATACATTTTCTAAAATATTTTGTTGAATAACAAAATAACAACAAATGAATAACAAATGAAATGTCGTGGAATAACATGGAGAAAATTTACAGACTGATTGTCTGTAGAGTTTTATCACTTTAAAAATAACCTTACACTTATTAATTTGGCTATAATATAACAATAAGTTTAAGCGAGGGAATCTTTAACATTTTAATCTTACCTTAGCTTAGTCATCCTTTCTCTTGTAGATTTGGCTCTATCCCGAAGAGACGAGAAAGGCTTTGCCCTTTGATTTGAATCGCAGGGTAACCAGCTAATAACGTCTATATCGGAAGACCCCATAGCGGCACTTTCTGACACGTAATGTGGCCTAAATATAATTTATTATTTAATTTATATAATCCAAACAAATAATATATAATTTACTATTTAGGGTATTATCTTTACATTAGGTAAAGGGATGTATGTGTGTGTGTATGGTTGTCGATCAAGTGGGACATTATGAGACAAAGGACGACCAAGGGGGTCCTAAATATCATAACATCACTTTTCAAAATATAATATACAAACATCATTCCGGAACTGCTGTTTTAATTTAATAGTTTTCTAAGTGTAAAAATGCAAATCATATCACACCAGCGGTAACAAGAAAAGAGGCGAGATCAAAAACTCTTGAAATCCGCATGACATAATTTAAGTAAGGCCTCTTACAGCCATATATATTATAGTCACATATATAAATGATAACATGTAGTATTAGGCATTGCTCGACATTCAAATAATTGTAATCAATCAATGAGGATTCGTCACTCGTGGAAATTAATTATTTTCGCTGTAGTAACAAGAGCGTCAAAAGTCAATGTTAGAAAATTGGGCGCAGCGTGAAGAGCAGAATGTCTTAACATTAGGTTCAGTAGGCCTACTGTATGCGGGATACAGCGTGAAGCCTAAAAGAAGTAATTACTAAAAAATAATCACCTTCTGTGTTTATTCAAAGATTGGAGTGTCGCATATCCACTTAAATCCATCTGAGTGGGAGGCGAGGTGGCCACCTCTGGTGTCGTAAAACCTGACAAAATTATAAAAATATGTAATGTAGCTTAAAATTTGCTAGCGATAGAAGTGTTGTATGAAACAACATTTTATTTATATATATGTCACCGTAAGATTATAAACACTGTCAGTTCATAATTTTACTTGGAAAATTGTAAACTATCGAAAAATTGTAAACTCTTCAACGCTGGCTCTTATGGGTCGCTTTATATTTATTTGCAACATCGACCAATACGCATGACTCGTCTTACGGTGACATATATAACACAAAATTATGTATATAGTTTTTTTTTGGAATATTATTAATCTTTACGCTTCTCCCGCGTAAAACATTGTTAAGACACTATCGTTTTTTCGTCCATCCCGCTAATACTTTAATCATAAATTATACAGCTTGTAATATAATGTCCATGCCCTGTCTTTTAAATTAATTCTTCTAAGATTAGGTTGCCTGGAAGAGATCACTTTTAGTGATAAGGCCGCCCTTTCACATTTATTTATTGTACGATTTTTTTTTTTGTTTTTGTTAAATATGTTTAATATGGTGTGAAATAAAGAGTTTTTATGTTATGTTATAATCAATAATAATACTAACTAGATGTAGAAGTCCGCCGTTGCGTTTCGGTTATGCGCGGCCGCGACGTCACCGTACTCTTCATGCCGTAGAGACTTGAGGACGACGGGATAGGGCTCAGCTTTAACACGCGGTCACTGTAAATTGTATTTATTTCGTAAGTAGGTAAACCTATAGTGATTGGACGATTCTCTTTTGCTAAATAAATCAGTCTTTAAAATATTTGTTCTGTGCACTGTTGTAAAAATCTCACTATGAAACAAGTAAGACAAATTTTCTTATATGTCAAGTAATAATAGGTGATCCCACGGTCTAAAGGTAAAGTGTGTGTTAGAATAGATAACGGAACGGAGCCACCTTCAAAATGTTCAGAAAATAAATGTCACTCCGGTAAAAAATTTTCCATTTAAAAATTTAAATTCATACTTACGGAATAACATATTTTCCGAGAAAAGAATCGCAACTGCTCACACCACTAGTGCTAGACTCGCTAGTATTTCTTACACGGCCTTCGTGAGCGTGATCCAAAGAGTTCATTCTCCCTAAACGATTTTCTATATGCATTCTATACGGACCGCGTTCGTAACTAGAACAGTCTCTTAAAATATCGACCGTTCGAGATTCAGTTAACGAACGTTCATGAGAATTGGACCCTTGAGTTGGTAGTGTGTGGGACTTTCTTTTATCTGCTCGTTCTAGAAAGTTAGTTTTGTGGTCGACGACGTCATGGTCCTTTTCGTGATCAACGGATATTGCTCCTATTGTTCGATTTAATTTCGTATTATCTGAGTGTAGGCTTTCAGCCATACTTTGGTCGGTGTGGTCAGAGTGTTCACTCACATCTAAATCGAAGAACCGTCGGTCGGGTGACGTCACATATGTATTATCATTCGGGTCTATAATTTGGGCGAAATTTTCATCTGGTATAACTGGAAACTGATCGTGTCTTGTGTGTCTTACACATACCCACCCTAGTAAATAAAAAACATAGTTAAGTGAACTGTTAAACAGCAAATATATTTAATGTTTAAAATGGTATTACTGTAGTAGTATAGTACAGTGGAATGTATTTTTAACTCATCATACATGGGATGACGAATTCCATGCTTATATAGTAAGTAAAATAATGTATATAGGCATGTATATAACTTACCAAGATCTGATAGCAAATTCGCACCGTCATACGTACTACCTACAAGGCCGAGTACATAAAAAGCTGTTGCTCTCACAGAGTACACTGGACTATATTTGGCTAGTCTCACTATGTGAACTGGAATGGAATCTTCTAGAAAGCCGTTACTCAAATTCATTAGTTGTTGTAGTCCTTGTGGAGTCACTGCGGTATTGCCAACCGCCCACAGAGATGCTTTTAGATCAACTATTTCTTGTTCTGTCACACATTTCTTCTTTTGAAGAATCTGTTTAGTTGGAAATTATTATATTGATTATTCGTGTTCGATTTTTTTTAACATAATATATATGATAAGTCAAATAAGCCAAAAACATTTATTTCCTGGAAATGACTCCAAAAAATCAAAAAAGGTTTTTAATAGAAAACCAAACCCTGTATCTACTTATATTTAATTATTATTAACAACAATCACTTTATATTTTTCACTATCTCACTGGTCGATTATTGGACACTAACACACAAGTCGTTCATGCCTTTTTCACAAATTATTAGCTGTCTCATCTACTTCTTAAACTATCCAAATCAATTACCTTATAATGGTGTGGTAAACTAGCCGCTAGTAACCCTTTAATGAATGTAGGCGGTACATTATTCCTAGATACACATAAAGATGCCATTGTTGATAAAAGGTGAGGAGGAGGTCTGGCTGTTCTTCGAGCTGAACGCGGCCTTCTAGAACCTTCTGATATAGTTAACGCGTCATGGACCACTGCCTCTACTAGACGGACATATCTAAAAAAATAATTGTTTAGGAATATTTTTTCAGCAGTGTAGGCAGAGTGAATCTGGTGATATGAAACTCCCTTCCCCACGCTCCGCATATATTTAAGACATTGCGTGATGAGTAGTGGAACCAGACGCCACACTTTGTCTTCTTTCCGAAGCGAGGATATAAAAATAATTCATTCCCGTGAGTGGCAATCGAATCCACAACCTCCACGTTTACAATCAATCCATTGTCTCTATGAGTGTCAGGATCGGTATATAGGCTTAACACTGTATATCAAACTAAGCTCACCTGTAATTATATGATTTATTCCAAAAGTCCAAATGCTTTTTAACAAAGGTTATAGCATTAGAATCTGCCGTTTGCGCCGCAGCTGATACTTCTAATCCAAGCCATAGTAAATAGCCTCGATCGCCTACTGCTGAGAAGTCTAAAGTAGAAGGCTCCGCTGTTTTATCCAGACGACAATTTTGACTTAAAATATCACGCATTGTCATCAACTTTTCTAAATAAATCTGTAAAATTAATCTCAATGTTAATGTTTTCTTAGCTTCACGCTGTATCTCCAACATAACGATTTATTTGTTTTAAATAATAATTTAATTACGCTTGTGAATTTTATTGGCTCGCCACAGAATGTCGCGAAACCATAAAAATGATTTGCTAAGACTGCTACCGAAAAATTAAAATCAATATTTCAAAACAAATACCGGCACACTATAAGCCTCCTCCAAAATGGTCAAAGCGCATTTGACAACGGCCTTAGATTCATCCTTCACTTGTCCGACCAGCATCTGTAAGGCCCAAGTGTCCATATCTACTCCGCCTGCAGTATCATCATCTCTCTGCGTGAACTTCCAGTTATCTTGAACGATATTCTTCTTTAATTTGGTCTTTCTACGTACTAAGTCTCTTGATTTACGCGAAGCTCGCAGTAGTACATTCAGGAACTGTGTTGCGTACAATCTTGACGCTTGTATGTGACAAGTCAATGTTTTGGCAAGAATGTCCCTTGGACTCGAGTCTAGTGTGTAATCTAAACTCGATATAACTAATTTCACGTAACAGCTGTGATGGGTTTTAATCGATAGTTCTAGAAGGCTGTAAAAAATCGAAATAAGTAACATGTAAAATTTTAAACGTATTTTCTCAATTGAGTTTATGCTAAAATTTTAGGGAGAAGAATGCAAGAGAGATCTAAAAGGCTGTTGTTAGAGACCTCGAAAAGGGTGTATGAATCAGATCTTTTGTTTTTACTAATATAAAATTAATGTGCGGCTACCATGTTATTCCGTACGCGGTATACATCGCGAAGCTACAAAAAAATATTTCTTTTCATTTTAAACTTACTTTTCATATAGCTTTGTTTGCTTAAACAACTTAAGTCCAGTATATGAATGACACAATTGTCCAATAAACAGGAAATACATTTGACACATAGTGTTACACATGTGTTGAGGACTGAAGAGGCACTCGTGTGCCTTTTTACCGGTTTCAATTGCTTCAATTTGTCGACTGACATCACTGAAAAAATCTTCTAGGAGTCTTTGGGAATCAACCTAAAAGTATAAAATATTTTAAAGCTTATTTGCATAAAAAATATTATCCTAAATGGTTTTTTTTTATTTACGAGATGAAGTGAAATGAAAGCAGTGAACATTCCGTTTATGTGGTATAAATATGAGAGCTTATCTCATTGTCAGGTTTGCGTGGACACAATTCCAACATGTAGAGTAGTAAAGGTATTATTTATTATATTTATAATTTAAATTATTAAAATAAAAGAGGTTGTCTAACTGTAACGACGGTTGTGTGTACGATACCCATTCGGGGGTATGAATTATTATAATTTTCTCGTTCTGATATGAAGAGAAAGCGCAGCATTGACTTCCGCCACTAAATACCTAATTTCTCGACTATTAAGCTTTAATTGGTAATGTAACAATATAACAATTGCTGTAACATTAAGTTTCCTCTATTAACCCTGGTATTTATTCGTGAAAAAGCGTGAAGCTGATTTTAACAATACTATATTTACTTACATCATTATGCCTTAAAAGATGTCGAATTAGTTGACAGCCAGCGCGAGTAGCAGAATGTCCATTGCAAGTAGTCGACAAATCCGTGTGAGAATATTTATTAGAGGATGGTTTCAGGTAGTTTATAATACGACAGACCCATACTCTGTGGCCACTGTCGTTTAAGTTTAACAAAAGCGCACTCTCAGTTTCCTATAAACGACAAAGATTTTAGATATACTCGTATTTTCTAGACTTATTGATAGCAAATATCCTGGTATCAAATTGGATAAAGAAAAAAAAATCAAATAAAAAAATGTTGTTTGTGTTTTGTATAGTACCAATGAAACACATGTTTTATACAGCAATACATTAATACAATTTGTTTTACTTTTTTTTTATGCATCACTACTTATGACGTCAACTGATCGAAACTTCGATTTGCTCAGTTTGTGTTGACCACAAAATACAGTTTATTTTTATATATTTTTGATTACCAAGCGTCACCTCCCAACTCGAAATTCAGTTATTTTTATTATACTTTCGTGTTAAGGCTACAGAAAAGCTTTCTTTCAAATAATTTTGTCCAGTAGTTTCTATCGTATTTTTTTTACATTGCATAAAAAATAACTAGATTTAAACGTATTATAGGAACCTTAATATACTTTAAACAGATTCTGTTTCAATTACAATTGAAAGTGTTATTTTGTGGGACTAATTACAGACACCAATAAATATTTCAGTAACTTACTCATTTTGAAACCAACCTTTAATATCGTGCGAATAATTTCCCAATTCCACGTATTGCCATCTTTATTTTGCAAAACACAGGAAGACCGAATGAGACTATCGCTATCCCTTTCAAACAAACTGAAAAATTTCGCTGATTTCGACACTTTACTAACAGCACCACTAGTCCTTGAACTAACACTTTTACTTTTCACCAACGCACTAACATTCCTAGTTGGAACATCTGCTCTTGAACCTACACTGTGACGTTGCTTTGGTTCCATTTCCGTATCAGACTCATTAAGGAACTCTATACTATCTTTGTGTAAATGTTGTTTAGGTTTAGCCATATTGGCATTATCTTTCTCTTTGCGACTTTTTGATGAATCTTCCATTTTGGTTTGATATGCCCCACTGCAATATTGTATTATATGGTCTAGGAACAGACTGTTACTCGCTGGCCGCGCTTCAAGCATGGAGTGGAGTCTCCTTAAAGCAGCCACAGCAGCTAAAGCTTGAGGTTTTCCAGCAGATGCCTGAGCTATTAACGATGGTAAGGCAGGGGTCACACTGGATATTTGTGGTGGGAGGAACAAATGTATTAAATGTAACAACTGACCAAGTAACACGGTAGCCCTGACTGATATAAAAGTGTCACTTGTTACAATCACTTCAGCTAATCCATCGAGAAGTCCAGCCTGAAAATGTATTCACTTTTAATTGATTATACAGAGAAGAGCATAAAAAAACACGTAAATATATAGTTATCTATTATTTTCTTTATTATTCATCATTATAGACTAGTGTTATCTAGATTTTTTATTACAACAGTATTTTTTTTATAATATTGAAAATAATATTTATTACCGTATAGAGTGGTAAGCGAGTATTATTTAAAAACCATCTTACCTCTAAGAAACACTGAAGTAAAAGAGCAAGATGAATTTCAAGTATATCAGGACCAGTGGCACCGAGATGTGGCAAAATAGCTATACCTTCGGCTGCGACGAAACCCTCGTTTAAGCGCCAAGAATCCTATAATATATTTAATAATTAAAAGGGATATTACAACTATATTAAAAAAGAGTTTCGATTCGATCACAATAAAAAAAAAATACAATATAATTTTTTTATCAAATTAACAAGTTCTACAAATATGGATTTAAATCTAATATTTTCATATTATTTATTGCCATAAATTTCTTTGAATATTAAATTAAAAAAATATCATAAAAAGAAATAATTGTGCTATGTTTAAAAATAATCTTTTATTCATATCTGTTCTTTATTAGGGGTAGATTCGGATAAGGTATAATGTATTTTACTACTCTAGTTTGAAATTGATATGTACATAACATATTATAAAACTCACTTGAAAATCAGATGGGTCGATGGCATCTAAAGCTACTGAAATTTCATCTGTCCATTCTGGCTGAGGCAAACCAACTAGTTCATACAGTAAATCCAAAATAGCTTTCTAAAACAAAACATAACATTCGATTCAGTATTAAATTTATTTCTAGTTATTTATACAATAAAATATTCAGTTCAGTATTTTTATAGGAATAGGTATATTAATAGTATGTAGACTACAAGCAAAACACTGTAACATTTGGCCATGAGAGATTGGAACAAAGCAGTTATGACCTCTAACATAGCCCTACTGTCATCATCCTAGTAGCAAGTCCTACACTCCCTATAAGATATTAAGAGGTATGAGATTTAAGATTTTATTATAATTAAACGATTTAAAGATGTTTCCTTGACTTTCAATCCTTTATTTGTACCCCTTAAAAGGTGAATTCTAAAAAAACATGAAACACATATTCAATGAAATATTTTTAAGTCTTAATTTCAAATTTTATAAAAGTCAGTGACGATTTAAAAAAAAATCCATACAAGCTTTTAACCCCTACTTCATCCCTTTAGGGTAATAATTTTTCAAAATCCCTTCTTAGTGCATGTCGAGATTACGAAAATACACATCTGTCCAAATTTCACGTTTCTACCATCAGCAGATACAGCTGTGCGCGCGTCTTAGCTGAGTCAGTGGGAACATGTCCTTTTATGTATATTCTAATCTATATAAGTAAAACAATTATGTAATTGCATGCTGTGTTTTCCTTTATATACAAATTGTAATAGTTTTAATACAATATACAACTACATTTTTTTTTGTATTGCATGTGTTAGTATTATAAGTATCATTGTAACAACTGCTGGTTAACCTTTTACAAATAAAATAAAATAAATATGTAGATCTAATTCAAGCAGGAAGTGGAGAACTGTATATCTTGACACTATGTTCTGTCTACTCTGCTATAAGCGGGATAAGTCATGAAGTTGGTTTTTTTATTTTATATCAGTTTTGTACATTACCTAGTAGATTATTTTGTCTGTTAGTCTAGATGATATCTAATGCTTATACATAAAAACTCCTGACGATCCTCAGTTCCCTAGTATAAAAAAAAGCGTACAAGCGAGAAAGTAAAAAAAACAAACGTTTTACAAAATGATATCAGTAACAGTTAATAAAAATATGGACCGTGGGATAGCGTGAAGCTGAAAAAAAAACAACATACGCCGATACGAAAAACGAACATAGGATACAAACAGCATACTCACTCGGACCTCCAGCCGGGGCAGGTATAGGGCTGCCACGAGGGCTCGCAAACCGCCCGTGCTGCACGGATGACAGAAGTGCAAGAGGCCGGGCCAACTGCGCAGGACGCAGAGCAGCGCTAGCCGACTGCATGTAAAACGCATTTCACGTTCGTCTCTGAAAACGTCGAAACAATTTTTTGATTGTTTTATGTATCTTCATGATAGACTCCGTTCCCCACTTTCCGCCCAATAGAAATGGAAATAAGTCATTCCCCCAAATAAGAATCCAACTCACAGCCAGTGGGTTACAGTCATTATTAAAATATTTCTCAGTCATTATTTAATTATTTTCTCTATCCTTAGGGTGGAATAGCACTTGAGAGATGTAGAAAAAGATTTATCAATGCAATTAAATTAATTTATAAATTACCTGCTTGAATCCGAACCAGCGGGCTTAAACTGAAAATCACAATATGGTGAATTGAGACATGTCAAGTCTATCCTAGCCGCTACACGTGACTTGGGGTCATTTAAAGTATGCAATAGGACTCCGCACAAGGCCTCTGCCATTCGAGGTGTGGCACATTCAGCTAATTGCCTCGTGACCGCGGTTACACCTCCACAGTTAATAAACAGATCTGGATTAAGAACACCTGAAAATAAATATTTGTAATAAATTAAATCGTTTTTTTAGATTCACATTGTACCCTGCATATAGCAGGGGTGGCAAGGGAAAGCTAATATAAATTTTTGTTGCCTATTTTCCGCCCAATTTTTGAGACATTGCATTGTGAGTGGACAAATTGTACACTTTGTTTGTTACTATAGCAAGAGGAATGAGGGTAATTCATTTCCTCAAGTAGGAATCGAACCCACAACAGTTGTGTGTCGTCAGAAACTGTACAATAGATGAGTGTGATTGAGTGTGTGATAACAATATGCTAGAGATTAGTGATTTCACTAATCTCTAGCATATTCTTATAAGCATGAAGGGTATACAGAGGACCTAGAATTAAGGAATCATTCATTTTTCACTTTCTGTCCTTTTAGTATCACTAATACTATGTCTGAGTATCAAAACCTAATGCTTCAGTTTCTCCTACCACACTTAAAAAACAAATATTTTTAACATTATCTAACTTCTCTAAAGTAAAATTGAATCCACAACAATCACATATACAGCCAGATATTTTATCACTACGTCATGATGGCACATGTCACTGATATAGGTCAAAATACTTACATACTTTAGGAAAACCAGAGGCCAGTCTACTACTTGTCAGTGTCTCAGGCTGTACTATTTCTAGCTACTGTTGCAATATGTGTTACATTGTAATTAAAAAAAAACTTACAAATTTCAGCCAAAGTAGCGATGGCCGGTCTGGCCAATCTATTACTACTGCCGTCACCAGCTGTGCCAGCCCTGGCCACAGCGGCCAGACATCGAAGAAGCCCAGGATCTATGTATGCAGCGCGATGTCGTCTTTGTCCATGCTCTATAGCGCCTACAACTGCTATTACTCGTCTAACAACTTTTAATGCTTGAGCACGTTCCTCTTCATTGTGGAGCATAAGGTCCATGGATCTACATAGATAAACATTGTTATGAATTTAATTTGATTTTGTGAGACCATCGTAGTGCAGCTTTACAACGTCTGACTGTTAACGCACAAGTTGTGGATTAGATGACCACAAGGGAAGTGAAAATAATTTATTTTTACTCATTTTTCTCAGTCAAGACAAAGCGCAGCATCGAGAGAGTTTGCAGCTTAACATGGAATGCTTAGTATATTCTTTTTATAAAAAAATATATTTCATAATAGAGAAGAATAGAACAGGAGAATTTAATTGACGGTGTTGTGGATCAAGGGCACAAGGCCACTGTTTGATTCCCATTCAAGTAAGCGAAATATTAAATATTTTTAATCGTCTCCGATTGAGTTCTGCCACTTTAACACACAATGCATCTAGAATTTTTGTGGGGCATGAAAGTGACCTAATGGGAACTGGAGTGTTATCTCTGCATACTCTACTATATGCAAAATACTCCCTGCAGTATTTAAATTCCAAGATTTTTGTATAATATTTGGAAAAGTGGTCTGTATAAATATATCACAATTTTTTTTTCCACCTTTTTGCTGAATGCTGTATGATAGATAGAACCTAATGTTGTTACAGTCTGTTCGTCACTTTGTGTCTAAATTTAATTTTTTTTTCCTGTTAAACGGAAGAACTCAATGCTGTACCTTCAATGTAAAATAAAAGTAATTCATACCTTCAAACCATAATGGCCTTAGAATATTTAAAGAGATTTCTTTAAGCTGGCAAATTATATGGCAAAGTTGTTCAAGAAAAAAGATGGAGGACTCAAACACAACTACCATATTTGCAGTCAGATAGATACTGTGCCAAAATAGACTTTATTCAGATATTCTTAAGTAACATCTTAAGTGCTCATTATAGATGTTATTCATATCATACCTTATAATAAGATATGGTAGCTTTAGTGTATTGAAAGTAGCCACATCACTTTCTGTTTTGATCAGATATCTCAGCACTCTCAAAGCAGCAGCTCTTATTACCATAGATTCATCCACAAGACTAATACGAATACTGTAATTTAAATTAAAAATATTAATAGTAATTAATATATAATCTAGTGTAAATATAACATATAACAAGTACAACACTCAACTTATTTAATAATATACAAAGGCTGTGATTATTTTATTTATTTCATAAATACATGATTTAATTCCAGTTTACTTACCATGTCATTAGTTCATCTGCAGTGAATCCTAAATTACTTCTGTCTTCTTTATTAAGTAGAGTGACTAATGCTTCTAAATAAGACCATCTATAACTGTCAGAACTACTTTTATGAACTCTAAAACCTAATCTGAATTCTGATGGTAAGTTCTTGTTTGTTGGAGATATATCATTGTGGAATGATTTTTTTGAATACAGACCTTGTATTATTTCTATAATATTCTCTTCAGGAGTTTTATTTTTAGTGTCTAACCTAAATGTATCGCCACCATGTTTACCTGAAATAATATCGATTCTTCAAAGGAAATCACACACTGTTATAATTTATTATATACACTTATTAACCGCAAAACACTTAGAATATACTTTATAACACTATTTGGGATGTAAACTTAAATAATCTTGAAGAATATTTACCTTTTCTACGACTCAACCTATTTTCAAATCCAGCCATTATAACATTTTTGCAGTGCAATTAATTTTATAATTAAAGTAATTTCACTTTTGAAATGCTGAAAACTGCTAGAAGATTAAACAATTACTTTAGTTGTCCACATATAATGAAAAAAATATTTTCATATTAATCCTGTTTGTACCTTTTAATTGTTATCGTGGGACGCAACTCACGCATTGTAAATTTGACATGTTATCTATAATCTGTGGAATATGGTTGTCTGATGTCGATATTTGAGTTTTGATACCGATTCAAGAGAAAAGTAAGATTAAAAATATCGATTGATGCAGTATGCATGAAATGTTATAATTTAATATCATAGAATTACAAAATAAAGAAAAATGAAAATAATAAAGCACTTGATCAGGTACATTAAAAGATTTTGCGATGCAAAAATATTTTATTAAAATTTGTATTAAAAAGTATAACAGAAAAATCTTCATATTATTCTTAATCCTTGAAAATTCTCTCTTAATTCTTGAAAATTTAATAGGTAATATGTTAAATTTAATGTATAAAATAAGAGCAGCGTTGAGTACCGCCTCTCAACACGGAGTGCCTCCAGAATTCGCCGGAAAGTGGCGAACGGAGTGTCTTAACACTAGGTTCCTTCTGCCTGCCCTGCTGTGTGCGGGATACAGCGTGAAGCTGATTTGATTAATGTATAAAATATCGAAAGTATCATATAAACTAATTTTGCCTAATATAACTAAATTATAATATATTGTAATTATGATGTATTCATATTTTATATTTTCATGCATAGCACATTCGATTATAATACGTTTATTTCACATTACTAGCTACATATCGATTTCATTTTACTAAAAATTTCAATAGACTAGAGACTAAAACGTCAAATATCTCTATTTTCTATATTGTTGTAGAGTTGGGCATAAGTTACATTTTTATATGAAAATATATATCTGTTGTGTTCTTTTAATCGACATTCGACACTAAATATCTGTCGTTTTGTCTTCGATAAAGTTACGGCTTTTGTCATCACTTCAATCATAATATTTTAGTGTATCAAGTTTTTTATTTTGAAAATGATAGAACCTAAAACACTGAGCTCCATTGATTTGTCATCTTGTCGTATATGTTTGTCGAATAAAAGACCTTTATGTCCTCTTTTTAAATATAAATTATCTGGGAATTATGCCGAAATGCTAACAGCAGTTGCGGATGTTAAGGTTTCAGATTTTATGACTACATACTTACCTCCACTTATTTTCCTATGTATACAAATCGCTTAGACATTACTTCGTTGAAGTTCTTTATAAAATAATATGGATATTTATTTGATTACCAGGTCTCATCTAATGATGGTTTACCAGAGAAAATCTGTCTTAAATGCTGTAGTTCATTAGAAAAGGCTTACCTTCTAAAAACTATTGCTGAAAGGTAAACATTTATTTGTAAATTGTTAAATATGTTTCTAGAATAATTATTATAATTTTTTTTTATTATTTATTTTTTTAATTATATTATACTTAAAGGTATTATTTGTAAAATTATAGATCAGACCGTGATCTAAGGAAACTAATATCGAAAATTAATCAAAATATGCCTACAAAAAAAATTGCATTTGACTCTTTCACTGACATAAAAAGTGAAATTGGGCCTTTAGCTGTTAAAATGGAGCCACAATGGGAAATGGAAATTGATCTAATCAACAATGCTAATGAAGTTGCAAAGGTTGATACTATTAATGGAAAAGATATAGTTATAGCAGATACTGTAATAAGAAAAGTTGAATTAAATGAGTTCAATCAATCTGCCAACTCTTCATCTCACAAACCAAAATCTTTTGATGAAGACTCTATAGTTGTAAGTATTCTATGTATATCATTTAAATTTGTAACTATAATACTGGTAGAACTTAGAGTTCCATTTGAAATAAATATCCCATTAGAGCATAATTTCAAAGTAGACAAATACTTTAAAGTCACCAATGAGCTAACCTGGAATATGTTTAGAGTTATTTTGTACTTTGAGAATTTGTGAGAGGTATAATAACCAAAATAAATTAACAAACTTGCATATGGGACAAAAATGGGACAGGGGCGCTTCTAGTGTTAAAATCTCTTGCACTTAGGTTTATGTCACTTTGTGTCACTTAATTCGCAAATTCCAGGCACTACTAAGTTCTTTACCCTGCAACACCACCTTCACACCCACACAATGAGTCCAGAGCCATTCACTGTGTGAATGGAATGTGAGGCTTAAAATTGTTCCTTTTTTGAAATATGACTTTCTTTTTTAGACTGAATATTTGGATGATGACATATTTCAAGATGATGATGATGATGATTATGTTCCTCCATCTGAGAAAAATAAAACAAATTTCAAAAAGCCAAAATTATCAGAAATAAAAGTTTTTAAGGCAAAAAAACCAGTTGTAAGAAAAGTAAGAGTTGTAAGGCAATATAGGCAAGAATCATTAGATGATTCTGATGTTATTGATGAAAAAAGATCAACTACAATTACATGTTGTAAGTAACATATTATTATGTTACTAGTTTGTAATATATGCTTAATTGCATTTAGTAACAAAGATGTATGGGTGAGGCCACTAGTTATGGGTTTGATTCCTATTTAGGGACATTTTCATTGCCTCACTCTGTTGACAAGAATAAAAGTGGCACTTTCTTGCGCAACTTGTCATAAAAAAATATAAATTGCACAAATAAAAATATAATATATGAACATACAAATTTTGTTAAATGCACAAAGGGTGACGAAAAAAGATATTTTATTCGAAAACAAAATATTTATTCAATTACGTCATTACCACTTTTGAATTGTCAACTTATATAAAAATGTAATTAGTGTCAGTCCTACAGGAAGTCACTACCATTGTAGTCTGTTGTAATAATTTGATTGCTGCAAATATTTAGAAAACTTTTGCAGATCCAATAATGAAGAATGGTTGCAAGGGACCACCAATACTATTAAAAAGACCAAAAGATGCAACATTGTTAAAGGTACATCCAAATTATAAATCGAGAAAGTCTTCTGATAGAGGTATGAGACGAGACATAGCTATTAGAAGAGTGAAAACTGCAAAATCCATGACAAAAGAGAGGGAAAAACTTGTGTGTCCTGTATGTGGCATATTAACTTATACTTTAGGCAACCATATTGCAACACATGAAGGTATATATAACTTTTTAGCAGCTTGACGTTTTTTTCCTCATAGCATAAGTAGGCAAAGGGAACCTAATGTTAAGATACTCGGTTCACCACTGTCCGTCCAATTTGCAAGACATTATGTGTTGAATGGCAGAAATCAATTGCATGCTTTGTCTACCAGGAAAAAAAGAATTTAAATATTATATACACTGTTCCACTGAGCTACGCTGGCTTTATTAATTTGCTGTGTATTTTGCAGTACATTTATGTTTTTTTAATTCTTTACAAATAAAGAGACGGTCATGGCACAGTATCTAATTGTAGATGCAAAGGTTGTAGGTTCGATTCCCACATGGGGAATGAATTATTTTCATTTACTCACTCTGGTAAAAGATTGATGCGGCCTTGGGCTCCACAACTGGAGAACTCAGTGTCTTAACACTATGTTTCCTCTGCCTACCCTGGTACATGCGTGATACAGCGTAAAGTTAAAAAAATGTACCTATTGGCATAACTATCTGTGATCTATTTTTACAGAAAAGAAAAGATACTCATGTACAGAATGCCCTCGTTCTTTTGTTCAAAAGAGTAATTTATTAGTTCACCTCAAACAGCATACAGGAATCAAAGATCATATTTGTGAAGTGTGTGGGGCTGGTTTTTATACACAGAAATCACTTGTCAGGTAAACAAAAATAACCTTACTATTTAATAATTTTAATTGAAATGAAATATTGATTATTTTCTTCGCTCTGGTGTCGAGGCACAGCGCGGCGTCAATTTCCGCCACTGAATACGCAATGGTTCCAGAATTTGGCGGAAAATGAGGATCAGAAATGGATGATGGATGGATGGGAATGAAGTGTCTTATCACTAATTTCCCAGGTTCCCTCTGCCAACGCTGCTATATGAAGCGAAAAAATTATGTTCGAACTTACTACTAAGACATGCTTTTTCTTATCAAGATATATCCAAATTCTTATACGCTTATTACAACTTATTTATGTCGTTAGCATTTTAAAAAAAATGTTTTAATATCAAATGGAAGAGATAATAACACACGATATAATTCAAATACCTATATATCACCATAAGATTATAAAAACCGTATTTGAATATTTATTTCTATCAATTGCACATACTTTCTAATTTTATCATTGAAATTTCTCCCAATCCTGTATTTGTTAATTTCTAATTAAAAGCTACGTATTAAAGTCATAAACATTTACACTTATAATAATTTACTTTATTTTAGACATAATCTCATACACAAGGGTGAAAGGCCATTCCCCTGCAATTTATGTTCCAAGAAATTTATTGCCGTAAGTATATATTTTTATTTTTACGAATTTTATGCTACATACCGCTTATAGCAGGATAGGATGAGGGACCATAGGGTAGAAATAAAAATAATTCATTCCCCGAGTAGGAATCGTTCAAATGAGAAAATGAAAATATGAAATTCAAATTTAATCTTTTCATTTTCTCATTCTGGTAACGAGGCAAAGTGCGGCGTTGAGTTCTGCCAATCAACATACAATGACTCAAGAACCTCACTATAGGTTCCCAGGTTCTCTCTGCCTACTACTCTGCTATATGCAGGATGTATCCTACATGTAGCAGGGTAGACAGAATTTTTTAAAAATATATAATTTCCAGCGTTGCGATCTAAACCGCCATCTACGCATTCACGCTGGATACAAGCCGTTCAAGTGCACGACCTGCGCCATGTCCTTCAACGCCAAACATCAGTTGCAGAATCACGAACGAATGCACACCGGAGAAAGACCTTATTCTTGCCAAGTATGCCTATTGTATTAAAGCATTTTTAGTATCTTCTCTTATATTTCTTTATCTATCTATCAATATTTTTACTCTGCTCCCCATTTTCTGCCGAACTCTTTTCACAAAAGAATTTCCGTTGCAAGGATTATTGCTAAAAATGATGATTTGGCAAAAGAGAATGCTATAATGAGTCACACCAACACATCAAAATTTTACTATTTGTATTGTAAGTTCTCACTTTGTGCTAAATTTCATAACTAGGTTCAATGGAAGTACCTTATAGATTTTGATTACGCGGCGAATTTCCAGTCTTTATGGGCATGTATCTTGCTTTTTTTTTATGCCCGATGCAAATAGCTCCTGAATTAATGGACCGATTTGCGAGAGGTTTTTTAATCGAAAGCCTAGTTCGCCGCAGTGGTTCTTACCTATTTATGTTTTATAAAAATCGGATAAGTAGTTTAGACTTACAGACAATTTTCCATGATGAGCTAGTGATATTTTTCGTTGAAGAATTTTTATAATTTAAAATTTTTACTAGTTCAATTTTCGTAACTTTGAAGTAATTAAAATATTATATTTTCAGGTTTGCAGCGTGTCATTCAGTTATAAAGTGAATCTAAATAACCATATGTACAAAGTACATGGGATCAATTTAAAGTTTAAATCAATACACACAGTGACTGAGGATGTATTGCGACGGGAGATGGGTATGACGATTCAAACTCGGGAGGCCATCGCCCACATCATGCCACAGCTTGGTGATGTACCGACGCCGGCCGCCCACGAAACTGTGCACCATACATCGGATTATAGTGTTTAGTGAAGGGAATCTAAAATAGATGTGTAAACAAATTTTTGTTTTCCTTGTGATATTAAGAACCCAAAAGGAAGTTTTGAGTACCTAATATATTTTTTGTCGGTTCATGAACAATCCACAAGAGGTTTAATGTGGGACAATGTTATTTTTTTTTCAATTTGTTAGTGAGAACTTTATAATATATTTTTAATAATAATATTTTTCTCAATTGTTATTAATAGTTGATATATTATAAGGACTTAAAAAAAATAATAAATAAATAATATAATTATATAAATAAATTTGAGATTTATTCAACTCCATTTCACATTATTACTATAAATATTAGAAAGATACATGCAAAGATTATTGGTTTTACATAAAATGACTATATAATATTTGTGTTTGTAACCATCTACAAAACAAATAATAAAAGTTTTTTTTTTTCAATGGGTTATTTTTAGTGTTAAAAGTCTCTCACACACATGCATCCAACTATTACTGGTTTCTTGATCGCGATCCATCGTTTTTTAAGATCCTCCGGCAACACCTCTTGGGAAGTTTCTTCAATATATCTTTTACGTTTCAATACAGTTATCTGCAACAAAAACAAAAATGACCTGTTATTTTTTTTTTACATCAGACTTAGATAACGGAAAAGTACGTTTTTTTAAAACTACATTACATAATTTATTGTAATAGATAAAGATATTTTATATAAATATTAAGTTTATTGCACACAAATTTTAAGACATACGTTGTGATATCGCTCCTTGCAGCCATAAGGCGAGGGACAAAGTCGCTCATCACAATTCCTCGTCTCTATTGCGGGAGGAAAGTAGTCTTCACCCAATATTTTTGGTTCCTTCTATAAAAATAATATTAAAATATATTTGAATAAAAAAATGTAATGAAATTAAGCCCCTAAAAGTACTTACGCTTTCTAGTTCACAGCTACATGGTATATCTTTGATCCCTCCGTGCTGAAAATTTGTTAAGAAAAAAATTAACCTTGACTGTTATATTATATATGAATATACCTATGCAACACTGATTTAAAAAACAATTACGTCATATTTCTCAACTTTGATATTTCCTCTTTTCCTGGTACGCGTTTCTACAGAATTGTCTAACAAAATAATATCGTTTCTTATCATATTCGCGTAATCAACTATAAGCGCGGGTAGTTCTTCAGGGTTGGTGTTCGGATTCAAAGGCTCCGTCACGTATGTAACACCTATTTTGTCGTCGACGTCGTTGTTCAAAGCTCTTTGAAGCACGTAATTTTGTCTCATGTGTGTCCTCTGATTCTCAACCATAAATTCATCCACATTAGATGTTTTTTTAAAAGCCGAACTTGGAACAAACACATGTATGGTTATCAGAACTGCTATACATTTTTTTAAATATGCTCTTGTAAATTTGATCTGCAAACATACGTAGTGTTATGGTACAAATTCAAAAAAAACTTTTAGGTAATTTGTAGACGTAAGGACAAACCATAGTGGTGTTTTTGAGCGCTCGCCGCGAAGTGAATGATGATAGTTTTCTTTCCCTCCTCTATATATATTAGGTTTGATTGAAAGGTGTGTGAATAGACCCATTAGTGCGAAACACTAACTCGACTGTAATCGAACCTGACACTATATAAAGGTAACAAATGATACTGAAACTTAACGAGACACCATTGTTTAGTGGGAGCTTTCGTAATGGTATTTATGAAAGATGGAAAATTGAGACTATTGGAAAAGTGTACATTTAGATTTATCTTTATTTGCTTGGATGAGATATTATTAATAGGTAATTTCGCATAAAAAGTAAATTTTCAGTTACTTCTATAAAACATTACCAAACATGACATCCACGATATTTCTTGATTACGATAAAATATTCACATCAGTGTCTAAGTGTTTAAGATGATTCTATAAAATACATAAGTGTTTAAGACGATTCTATTAAATACATAAGCTGGCATAAGCAATGTAAATTATAAAGTTCTTTAAACCTCATGTCGGGGATTCCGTTGTGAGTCACCGGTATTTTCCTTAAAAATGTTATTAGGTATAGGATATAACACCTGCTCGTTAAAGTTCAAACAAAACTTTGTGCTAATTCTAAAAAAATCTTTATAGAAGAACCCTTTTTCGGGACTTTAATATATCTATACTGATGTTAGATAAAAAAGAATCATATTAAGTTTAATAAAACAAGATTATAATATTAGCTGTTCAATTTATTCAATGTATCCATTTGGATAGGAGATCGTTGTAGAAGAGTTAGCGTTTTAGCAAAAGCTTGAGCTCCTTGAGGTCCCTTGAAAGCATCTAATGGATCTTCCTCAGTAGGCAATCCTTGCACTTTTAACATTATGTTTTTCATTAAGGCCTTTTCTCTAAGAAGAACTTCTTCATTCATCGTGTATATTGGTCGACGGTCTATAATTACATTGTGTTTTTTTAGGCAATGCCGGTTGAAGTCACGTTTGTAACTGTAGGGCTGCGAACAAAGCTGAAATATATTTTAAACATTTTTAAAGTATTATTAAAATTAAAATAAAATTGAATTTTATTGAAGAAATCTATTAAACATTTGAATGGATTCAACCCACGCCTCTTGGATTGTTTCCAACGTGAGTTCGAGTCCCGCTATGTTAATATTACAACGTTTTCATAAATATATTATGTTTTCAAAGGTTATTGAAAATATATATTTATAGCATTTATAATGATTTTTTTTATTTACACACCTCTTGCATTTTGCGTAGGAGACAAAATGTCAACACTATTCTTCATTTTCCGAACATTTTAAAATTGCGCAATCCAACGCCGCAATTCATTTAATCAGAGAACCGAAAATATTTAGCATTTCTGTTTATAATTGGGTCACACAGTAGTGCATTTTTTATCTTAATTTTACTTTATAGGCAAAAGATAGGAAAAATCTAACGATAGGACTACATACTTAACTATAATGTGAACTGTACTATAAAATAAAATAAATCAAAATAGGCAGAGGGAACCTAGTGGTAAGACACTCCGTCTCCCACTTTCCGCCGATGGCGGAACTCAACTCCGCTTTTTGCCTCGACACCAGAGCGAAGAAATGAAAATATAAATGTAAATAAATAAATTCATTTCCTCGAGTGGGGATCGAACCCGAAACCGTAACGTTACAGTCACACCCGTGTGCCGCTGCGTCACGACGGCCTCAAACTCAACTGTATTATAATAATATTATTCTTCGTAAACAATTTAAGTAAATGGTGTTAAATTGCAAATGCGTCATTGAATATCATAATAAGAGCTTCTTAAAATTGACCTTATAATACTATAAAATTATTTAATTGACAAATAAATCGTGTTTACCTCGCACTTATAAGGGCGTTCTCTAGTGTGAACTCGACTATGACTTTGATAAAGTTCTTTGGTAGAGAAAGACATGTCGCATAATTCACATTTAAATTGTCTTAAAATGTTGTGTGTCTGCATGTGTCGTGGCACTGCAGCTTTCTGTCATTATCAAAAAATCTGATTATTAATCACATTAATACTTTGGGAATAATTGCTTAAATTTTTTTTCAAGGAAAAGAATAACGTTAGGAGAAAAATATATCAATAATACATACCCTTCTAAATGTTTTATTGCAGATATTGCACTCAAAGTCTTTTTTATTACTATGTGTTATCATGTGCCTAAAAGAATATAGTAATTCGTAAATGCCAAATACAATTTTATATTTACTTAAATATAGTTTTTTTTGCTTAACTTAATGTTTATGATTTTCTATTGTCATCTTTCCGCCTATTTTGGAAACATTGCGTTTAGAGTGTTGGAAACCAACACGAAAATTTATCTTATTAATACCAGGAAATAATTTTTTTTCAGCTTCTCGCTGTATCCTGCATATAACTGGTAGACAGAGGGAAACTAGTGTCAACATACTCCATTTTCAAATTAAGATATCCTGTTCATTACTCTCCCCCGAATTTTCGAAGCAGTGCGTATTGAGGGTAGGAACTAAACACCGCGCTTTGCCTCGTTACCAAATTAAAATATTAAATTAACATCTGATAAAATCACAACCGTCGCGTTACTAAATTACTGACACACAATATACAGCCGGAACTATGAACTTTTTAAACTTTTTAAAATTACTAAAGAAAACGAGAAGATCGGGATTATACGTCCACCCAAACGAAATTGCGGGCTACCACTAAAAACTAAATAAAACTTAAAATGCCATTGTGATTTGCCTATTTGATTTAATTAGGTATAGCATTATTAACTGAAGCAATAATTAAAAATATTATAGAATAATTTATTTTGGCACTTATTATAATATAATTAAAAAAGTGAGGATTTCTTTATGATATACCTACCAATTAAGATGTTTTTAGCTGGTAACAACCGTTACATTGTCGAATAAGTTCATAAAATATAATAAGCTATATATTAGAAACTTTTTTATAAATCCGTCATATTTTTTTCGCTTTATCCCGCGCATATCGTTAGGTACGGAGAATCTAATGTCAAGAGTTGTTTGCGTCCAGATTACATATTGAGTGATGGCGCTCCATGTTATTACATTTAAATTCATATAGGTGTATATTGTAGTAATGATATTCTAAAATCCAAACCTTTTCAGTGCTCCTTTACTTTTAAATGTAGCAATACAGTTTTCACATTTAAAACTAGCATCTTTAGAATGGTTTATTACATGATTCTTCAACATTTTCTTAGTGTAAAAACACTTTGAACACTTAATACATTTGAATTTCTTCTCTTCTACAATATAAAACGGTATAAATATAATTTTCTTCTGCCTAGCTAAATAAGTAAATAGACACAAAAAAGCCATATGTGCACAATATAAAATTTTCTTAACTTTTAAATTGCTATACAGATTAATTAGTATATAATTTATTGTCATTACAATAACAAGATAAACCTATTGAACCTAATGTAATAATGAGGATTTTTTTAAACTAACTCCAATAACTAAGCATTTAAATAAATTGTTTTTTTTTAATAAATAAGCATCCGCTACAATAGTAAATGTATAAAAGATGTAGGAAAAATTAGATATTTCTTTACATAAGAAAAAAAAATACTAAAGAAGACATTGTAGCTCATTCAAAGTGATGGTTGTCATACCTTAAGGAATAGATTGTATTTATATATTCTCTTTCAGTTAAGATAAAGTGAATCGTTCAATTTCGTTACTTAAGACACAGTGTCTCTAATTCAGGCAAACAATAGAAAGTGAAGTTTTTTAACACAAGGGCTATATACAGCAAAAAGTGTGTAATTAAAGTTTTATTAAGTACTTTTTAATCTCTTCAAACCTGTATGCAATAATAAATGAGTCTTCATATCTGTTTTTGTTTTCCCACAATAAGGACATATATATTCTCTTTTCTTGTATACTCTCTTAGTCCCTTTCGCATGTTTTGAAGTGGATATTGTTTTCATGACTCTTATATCTTCTAAGTGTACAGGTCGGATACAAACATTATCCTTTTTCTTAACTGAAAATATTGTTAAATTAGTTTTTATACTATTTAAAAAAAAACAACTTCATGCTTTTTTTTATATTGCATAGTAGGGTCGTCATAGGGAACCTACTCATGCTCTCATACATGCTCATATATACTCAATTTTAGAAATGATAACACTTGAAATATTATTTTTCCAAGTGGATATAGAACCCACAACCATTGCTTAAATTCGACATTGTCCCACTGCGCTCTAATTACCTCACTAATATCTGTAGATTATAATTTATTGTCTTAAACATACCATTATTGCCTGTAACTTCATTTTGACAATTTTGTCCACTCTCTTGTTTAAAAAAACTTTCATTTGATTCTTCATCTGGACTCCAAATCTATGGGCAATAATAATATTTGTTTAATTACTGCAATTTTTTGATGTATTGTATCAGGAAGATAGATTACTTATATATTATTTACAGTCCTGCTTAATGTAGTTACTTTGCTTTATGATGTTATAAAGTTCACAGATAACTCTTCAGCTTACAATTTCATATTCATGTTTTCTAATTGTTTTATTTTTTAAGTCTATTTTTTCAATTTTTTTATCTTCACATGTTATCTAAATTCTGTGCATAGCAAAGTAGGCAGAGAGAACCTAGTGTTACAACAACCAATTCCCCACTTGACCCTTAATTTTTGAGACACCTTATTTTGAGTAGAAGCACTAACCAGAGTGGGAAAATGAGAATAATTCAAATAAAGGAATGAAGGCAATCCCATAATTTGAATCAAATTTATAACCAGTTACAGTAGTAGATAAGCTGTGTGTCAGCATCATACATATGACATGAAGCCATATAAGTATGTGATAGTGGTGCAGCAGAACAGTGACTATTTTCTTAGTTTGTATAAACTGTTAATGCTTCTTTTCCATATAAACTAAAAAAAAATCTTTAATCATACATACACTATCACTCAATAAATTTAATGATTCTTGAGATTTGTTCAAAGCATGTGTAACCCTCTTTATATAAGTATTATTATAAAGTACATCATTTTCTCCATTTTGAAATTGTTTGTAATTAGTGTACATATTTTTTGGCTTTTCTTCAAAATAAAAATCTTCTTTGATTTCTTTGATATTATTGAATTTGAATATTTTCAAATGTTTATTTATTCTGTTCTCAGACCTGTTCAGAACATACTGTATAGTTTTAGTCGATAAGGTAGAAAGTTTTAAATTATATCTTTCTTATTTTCACAATTATATAAATATTACATATTTTTAAATGTATTTAATATAATATTAAATGTTAAAAAAAATATATTCACCTTTCAATTAATAATTTGAAATTGTAAAATTCTTTAATTTTGTCACAGCAAGTAATGCAGATAACTTCACAAGAATCATTAATTACCTAAAAAGAATACATATTTTTATTTCATACATTTAGCAACATAAGATATTAAATCTAACTAAAATGTACCTTTATGTTAAGGAGAACAAGCAGCATCTGAACATAAGATAATCCTTGATCAGTTTCATATATAGAACATGTTCTTCTATTATTAGACAAACATATTCTACAAGCACTCATTTTATTACTTAAAAGTTAAAATATGCAATAAGTTTTATTGCTGTAATAATTATAAGTTATAAGTTTTTATAAGTACATAAATGTTACTAATCTATTTAAGTAATTAATTATTTGTTCGTGTCATTTTTGTACTTTATTTAAGATTAAGTGATTTTACTTAATTTAATATAATTATGCTTTTTATTAAGTCTGATTTTGCCATGACAGGTGCAAAATAATCTGGTAGTGGCACGTATAGTAGAGAAAACACGAATGATAATAATTAATAAACATTTGCTTTAGTTTCGACTTTAGTATACCTACTGTGTTACTTTAAAATTCTAATTTCAAAATCAGACATTCTCAATTTCATCATCATCATCATCATCTTCAATTCATTAATATTATTATGTTGTTGACTTGTAGATATGTCTAATCTTAACTATAATGTAGACACGAAAAAAATAGTGATACTTTATAGTTTATGGTATCGAGTACATTGCCTTTTGATACCGATGCTTTTGTACTCGATACTTTGTATTCGATACTTGTACTTATCAAGTACTTTTTAATAGGTATCGTATCGAATAAACAGCATCATCTCACTCACACGTACATTTCCTTTTATATCCTCTGTGCGCGAGGATCGTAAATTGTAATTAGAGAATATTTTTTGAAACCATCTATCACCGTAATGCAGTGTAGTGTAAATAGTAAGGAGGACTAAAGGGATTTATAATTTTTTTAATTTTTGTTACATAAACAATTGTTGTTACTTTCTGACTGACATTGATTTGCAAAGGTATGCGCAATAGTCCCTAAGAAAAGTATTCGATACTTCAAAGCGTCGATACTTTTGTGTTGATACTTCTATGAATAAATGATATAAAATTCTTTGGTTTTTATTTTTAACTTTTTTTCACAAAAGCGTGTTTATAAACTATTTTTTATTTCTATTCTGTTCTACTGAAAATGCTCACGTAATGTCAACGTCAGTGACGTAATGACATTACTCACTGACTGACATTGACGTGCTAACGTATGAGCAATTGACATTAGGCTCTAATAAAAGGGTACTTTTAGGGATAATTCAAAACATCGATACTTTCGTACTCCACATATGC
>JAKRZM010000312.1:0-43951 GCA_036379175.1 Heliconius cydno galanthus
CCCGTATGTAGAGTAGGCAGAGGAAACTAGTGCTAAGACACTACGTTCTCCACTTTCCGCTGAAATAAAAATGGCGTTTTGTCACTAAAAATACATTATTATAAAATAGAAAATTGATAAATCAAATTTCTGTTCTCTTCATAATGCATACCTACTGAAGTTCATTTGCAAGTGGTTATTTATAACGTTTGAAATTATTGTCTTATTAAAATTTTATGTTCCTTCTTTTACGTCGTCCATTTACAGAACGGATAACAAGAGATATCCTTAACATCATTTAATTATTTGCCTTTCCCATACATACTACATCCGTATATAAAACTTTATTAAAGTACATTTTCATTGAAGATGGGTTTATTATATGAAGCTATTATAAACAGACAGAAGTGTTTGCTTTTAACCACTCATCTTCATGATGGCCATCTTAATATTATTTTATAGACCTTATGCACTTAAAAATAAGGGCTAGAATATTTCAGAGTGTATGTGGGCCACAGAATCATCTGTGACGTAGCTCCACCTTGGCATCTTTGATTGAGTAACTCAGAAACGTAACTGCGTTGGTATTTTCTATAAGAGATTACATGGAATCGAAGTACTATAGCTTTTAATATTAACATAATTATTTCATTTATTATTTATTCCTATACGAGTGGTAATTCGATTTTTTTTCACCAAATCCAAAAATTCACATTTCGGTTTTAGGTAAATCGTTTTAGTGGGAACCTTTTATTTTTTCCTTAATGTTAATATTTACATAATTATGTATAAATTTTCCTTGTATGTTTTCATTTAAAGTTTTATCGCTTTTTGTTATTGAAATATATTTAAATAAATAAATTAACATCTGTAAAGAAACCACGACAACCTGTGTTTTTGTAATACATATTGCAAGAGTAGCTCACGCTTTTCTGTAAGGATACCCAAGTCATGCACTGGTTCTCTTCGTGTTCAGAGACCTAAATTATCATCTTTATGTAGATGCAAATATGAGTCATTTTGCTTATCTTATTTGAATGACTGTAATGGATATATCGTGATTTTTATTGAAAAGCGCGCAGTGCTTTAACTAATGTATGTAGGTTCTATTAAAAACGATTTATGGTTTTAATAGTAGTAATATATAAATAAAGTTAATAGTCTAGTTATAAAATAATTACTTTTCTATATTTGTTTTTAATTGAGCTAAAATATATTATGGAAATTTAAAAATATACTTATAATAAGAGAAAAAAAGATGTTCACCATATACCTACAGATGCAAGACATAGAAATGAGTTGTCATACATAATAAGTAGTGTTTCTTTATAAATATACTAAACTCATAGAATGGATATATACAAACGTAAATAATGTTTTACTCATTCAAATTTCCCATGGGTAATTGCATGGTCACTGCGTTTTAGTATATATATTATATAGTCATTTTCCTTATTTAAAGTCGCTTTATAGTTAAGTTTTACCATAGTGTACCATTGGTACATTATTTATTTACCTAATTGATGGTTTTTCTTGGTGTATATCCTATGTAGGCGGCGTTGGGTTCCGCGTTTAGTGAATGAATTTTGGCTTAACATAAAATATAGTTTATATAGTAAGTGTAGTTGAAATACATAAAAAAATTAAATAAGTGAAATAAATTCAAATTAATTTAATTACCATTTGAAAGAAGAAAGTTATATTTTTTTGTATTATGTAAAAAATAGTGATGCATATTAAAAAATAACAAAAACAATTATTGTGTTAGAATAGATTTTAAAATTAATTTCAATTATGAAAACATATTGAAATCAATATATATGTGTAAATTTACTAAGGAAAAGTAAAAAGGTTAACATAAAAATAGAAAATTGTTAAAACAAGTGTTGCACGAGGAAAAAGAAGAATCATTAGGTATTATTTAAATATATTTCAAAACAAAGTAAATAAGCATTTTTTTGTTTTACATTAGCTAAATAGATATTAGAAGTACTTTATTTCTTGCCACTTTACTTACTTAAAATAGATTCGTAAGCGTATAAGAAATCGTTGAAATCATAATTGCTACGCGAACAAAAAATATCAAGAAAACAGAGGATTCGACAAAACAACTTAACGAATACGCAACGTCTCAGTCGATTCAAATTGTAGTTAATTAAAATGTTGAAAATCTTTATTTATATGAAAACGTACAAATTAAATTGCTGTTTATGAAATAAATAAGTCACTAGGTTCACGCTGTATCCCGCACATACACGCCGCTTCTCACTTTCCGACGAATTTTTGAGGGTTTGGGTGTTGAGTGGCGGTCCACAACGCCAGGCTTTTGCTTTGGTGCCAGAGCGGAGAAATGAAAATGCTTATGATTTACTCAAACTAAGGTGCTTACATATTTAACTTTCAACTATTTCTTAATTTTTTTTAAACTATTTGGCAATTACAATAATAACTTTACTTCATAAACTCATATTAATTATAATAAAAACAATAAATATAACACAACCTTGACTTTCGCACTTCATCTTGTACTCATATAATTTATGCTACTATATACTATATATACTATCGTATTCCTATATATACTATATTACGTATTGCTATATATACTATCGTATTTCTTTATATTATCATTATAATACGTTTTATTTTAATAAAATAAACATGTTTCTTACATCTGAATTATCAATATTAACAAGCATTTTATTTTCTTTTAAAAGAACAAATCTTCATAGTATATTAATAGTTTTTTTTTAACTTCAGGCTGTAACCCTCTCATAGTAGGGTAGGCAGAGGGAACCTAATGTTTAGACACTATGTTCCCCATTTCCCACTGAATTCTGAAGGCATTGCGTGTTGAGTGGCGGCACTCAAAGCCACGCTTTGTCGCGAAATCAGAGCGAAGCAAGAAAAATATTAAATATTGAATTTCTTCCACTGAGAATCGAACCCACGCGCATATGCGCCACGAATGGCCTCTATATTAATAGTTTCAATTTTACGCATGGCTTAGTTTTCATATCCGTTCTTGCTGTCCTCATTATTATTACGCGTCAGTATGGCGCCAGGCCCTTGGCGGTAACGGAAACTGTATGAACGAGAATCAGATATACCCTTATAATTAAATGAGTAAATACTGAGATAATGTTAATTAGCGGTATAAAATCTTTTATTGATGAGAGTTGTAACTGGGCGTCGCTTAGTGCTATTAAGATGGGTTTTTGTATGTTTTAATGGGAACTGAGTGTTTTAACACTAAATCCAAATATTTCTTAATCTCGATTTATAATTTGAGTGTAGAGTGGGTCTTCTCTTGTCTAAGCTGCTTTGCGGAAGAATGCTTAGAAAAAAAATATTCTAAATCGATTGATTGTTACGACAATTAAAAAAAACTAAAACATAAATTTTAATTTATTACAGGAAACCTACATCACTAAGAAGTTCCTCATAAACTTATAAATTTATGAGACATTTTCATTAATCATATATTAAATATCGTCATTATATTGTTTTAATGGGAAACATAAATTAGATTATGAACGTCAAATATACTGCTACGATTCACGTCATAATGTATATAATCTTACGTTAGAGGGAATAACTGTGATAATAAATAAGCATAATGGGTAATAATATAGCAATATGAATCTTTAAAAAAATTAAAATCGATTTAGTTGCTATAACTGTATATACAGACTTAAATGAACAAAGCTTTGCTATTTTTGGGTTCAAAAATATAGCCGGTTTTTTAAATCGATTAAAACGATTTCTTAAGGCTGGCTTCGTATTTTTTAAAGCTGTACCCAGCATGTACAGGCGGTAGGCTGCGAAAACTTAGTGCTAAGCTTACGAAAAACGAGAAAATTTAAATAATTCATTACCACAAATGAGCATCGAATCCACGACCGCTTGATTTTACAGTTAGGCTTTTTAGCACTGATCCTACGACGGCCTCCATAATTATAGTTATTGGGTAAATTATATAATATCTTATAATTATAAATAGAGACTAGTTGTAAATAATTATAAAAACAGTATTACATTACGTAACATTAATAGATGCATGTGGAATTGCAAGAATTTGTTACGTACGAGTAATATCGATTATAAGAAATGAATTATTCAAAATAAATCTATGAATAAACTTACTTATTTTTGTTTTTAATACTCTTATAAAGATAAAGAGTTTGTTTGGTTAAACACGCTAATCTCAGGAACTACCTACTGAGTCGAACTGAAACAATTTTTTTGTGTCGTGTGTCTTACAGAACTCAAAAGTCTTTTTATGGTCTCAAAGATTTTCTTATGATTCCTAATAACAATACGCTTCTAAATGGCTAATTAGTTAACATTTTGAAGGTGTTATTAATTTTTTTCTTAGAAAATATTAAATTAAATAATAAATTTGGACTACCGAAAATGATTTAGTAAACAAAATGTCGGTAACACTTTGCTTAAATATTTCGTCAAATACAAGTGAAAGGAAGATAACTAATTGATATATTACTAGGCGTTAAAAGATTTCAATGAAAGACAATTGAATTATCGATTTCAGTTATTGTTAATATATTTTTTTTATGTTATCGAATATTAATCGAATATTATTTTATTTATTTCACAACCATATGGACCAGTGTCATGCATATCACACATGCTATCAAAGGCCGGACGTGATAGCTTCGATTACAATTTGGAAGAAATTTATAAACAAAGGTTACCACCCAGGACGTCTCTGCCCAAAAAGGAATAAAGTGTTGACTAAAAAAGCCGGAAGTTGACAGTTCATGTCCTTTGACTTTATCCTGTCCTCAACGGATACTCAATCTGTTTTAAAAATTTGGTAGAATTTTATAATACAATATAATATGAATATTACTATAATCAGTACTTGGTTAAAAGTAACACGTATTTGAATATAACTATTTTTAGAATACTTTAAAAGATTTCTCAATTTGAATTACGTGTGTTTTTCAAACGTCTGTTTGTGAGGTCCATCCAATCCAAAGCAAGGCAATCTACACTTACAAATAATTCATTTCCAAATGCGATTAGAATGAGTTTCACCACTCAACACGTAGAGAACGGAGGATCTTAACACTAGGTTCTGACCGTCTTCCCTGCGATATGTGACGTGAGTTTATTAGTCATTTGTGAAAATGAAATACTATGTAATTTCCAAGTAATACAAATTAGTTATAGCGACTCTGGAAAATCAATGGAAATGACTCAGAAATTTCGTAACAATATTTAGAATATGTTTACAATTATATAAATTATGAAAAAATATTAATACCTTTATGACTCAACTCAAATTTATACTAAAACATTGAAGGCTAAACATATAAAAAGAAATATTACAATTCTCGTTAGTAAGCATAATATATATAAAGCAGATAGAATTTTTACCTATAACGTTATACGACTTCGTGTTCTAGATATCTATTGTTTGTTGATGAATGTCGAGCTCTCGAATTTAGATCAGTAAGGCAAGGACTTATTTCATGACCTAAACTTCCGTAAACGTAGAGTACGTGAGAAGCAACAGCTTCGATCTTATAGTGTGTTACATTAAAACACAGGGGAAGATCAGGGAAGGCAGAGGGAACCTAGTGTTAAAACAGCTGAATTCTGGAAGCATGTTGAATTGCGTGTTGGGTAGCGGAACTCAACGTAGCCTTCCTTGACAAACGAACTATTTTTCTAAGAAGTGACTTCACTAGTTCCTAAAATAAGGTCTTGTACGAAACAAACTCTTCAGCTTTATATATTGTTATAGATATAAATGTAAACTGTTAATTATATAATATTTTATAAATATTTTTATATATTTAACTATATTTTCATTATAAAAAAATCAATTATATAATGGTTTATTATTGCGTATGCTTCAAATTCTGCGATGTGTCACAGCTTTCTCTCTAATGGGAGCACTGTACCGTCAAAACAAATTATGCACAATAGGATAATAGTGAAAACTATTTATTTATTTAATATGAAGTTTCATACATTTATTGTTGTTCTTGAGCTGTACGAAACCCCTAAAATCTAAAGAAAATAAAGATTCATATAAAAAATTCTTGAATATTGATTGCTTATACTAACTTTGTAAAGAAGCGTATGTAAATCATTGTACTAGGTACTAATAATAGGAATAAACAAGAACATAATTTTTCCTTTAGTTCGTGTTGTTTGTACAGTATACTGTTATTATCTTGTATATATATAGTCGTGGGCGTGTCTATCTGTGCATCAATTATAAATTACAAAATCAATGAATGAAAACGTTTATCATGTCAACTGGATATCTAGCTTCAGCTTCTCTGATCTCTGGCCTCCTATATCAACTAATCATACAGTACGAGTATACTTATTAGTTACTTATTACAATATATTTATTGCTTTTCCATGTGTTTGTAATATTAAACAGTATATATAAATAGTTTCTTTACCCTGTTCTTAATTAAGTGTTTATAATTTGTTTTTCGAGCTGATGAAAAAGTGTATTAATTCTATATGAATAAACTCATATCATTTATTCATCCTATTGTTGGATAATTGGCCTGGATATCTTTCTTCTTAATAATTCTACTTTATTTACTTAGCATCGCGTCAGTAGTTTAAGCAATGTTATATACCTTTTATTCTTTGATTTCATATTTACACCTTGATGTTCTATCCCCTAATTCTGATTAAGAAGTAAAATTTGCACCATTTTTTTTCCGTCTTTCTAATAAATAAGAAATACTGTGATTTTTAATACATAAACGTAAATGAATGTTATCAGCAGTTGCATTCGTTAACTGGCTTTCTATTATCTGTCGGTGATCCAGCCTGTACCGCCTGAAGGTACGACACAAATATACGAGTATCTTTCGCTCGAAAGGAAGCAACTTTCACTTAAGTTCGAATCCTGATTACATTAACAGTTTTAATTGAAACGAATCAGTTTTTACCCAAGATTTTTTCTACAATTATTATTAAAAATATAAGTAGATAGTTTAATATATTTTTTCTGCTAAATATGACTTTAAGTGAATAAGTGCTATATTGAATGAAGTGAATAATATTACTTTTATTCTTAGAACTGAAGTTTTATTTATTTTTGACTTTAAAATTGTAGACATTTTAAAACGTTTAGATAATACAGTAGCAATCGAGGTCGATGAGTTTAATTTCTCGAGTGATATTAAGCGATAGAGTACATTTGTATGACGAGGAATCCAGCTCTGACGCAATATGGCAGTGGACACAAGTTTGTGTCACAAACGTGCTTATAACCGGATTTTTCTGCTCATTAGTTACACCTAGACATAAAAAAAATTATAAATATCACGCGTGGCTGTTTTAGATAAGAAATGTTGCTTTGGTTTTTGTAAGGATTTTTGATCGAGTAATAATTTAAAAAAAAATAATTATACAGCTTCACGCTGTATCCCGCACACAGCAGAGTAGGCAGAGGGAATTTAGTGTTAAGACACTCCGGTCCCCACTTTCTGCCGAATTCTGGAGGCTTTGCGTGTTGAGTGACAGAATTCAACACTTCAAATATTTGTTTTATGAGACGTAACTGTGTACACAATATATTCTGTATGTCTCTATATATCTTCAGGCATCTTTAACATAGTGAGAAAATAATTGAGAGGAATTTGAGCTTATTAGGTGTGGTAGCTGGTACCATTATTTTATTTTGTTATCACGAATAGGCAACTATATACGATGGAAAATAAAACAAATAATAATTATATTTATTAATTGACAGGTGCATAACTTCCTTATACCTACCATATTTAGCAAGTAGCATTGATTTATGTAATATGAGTGTTTGTTTCTAAGCAGCGTTTCATAGCTTGCAGCGCTTTCACCACAGTCAATACAAACTAACATAATAATAACTAATCATAATAAAGCGCTTTATTCCATAAATAAATGCAGGAACTGCACTGTCAGTATTCGCGGCGTATCTATTGAGCCTTTTGTGGAAAAAGCATACACGTGGAATGATAAATGTTAATAAAGCATATTTAGAGGCAAGACGGCGCCAGTGATAAGGCTGTGAACACATGATATACATTTGAATATATGGCCAAAATTATTTTATTTATTAGTAAAAATAAATTGCCGATTAAAAATTTTACTAACTCTTTTTGGCAAAGTGCTTGTAACTCTTAAACTACAAATTGTATTTTCATAAAACTTAGCTAAGAACCACCGCGTTGAACGAAATTTTCTATTAAAATCAAACGCACTCAAATCGGTTCATAGATTCAGGAGCTAGAGTGGCACAGACAGACACACAGACACTTATAATCATATCAGTCAAATTCATAACAAAGGAAGGGGGTTTTGCACACAAAATGAGAGTGAAATGTAATATTTATTTATATTTCTAGAAGACTGGGAAAAAAACTTCATCGGTAATAGCTCTCGTAATAAAAATTTTACTATCACTTATGAAAAATGACTGTAGCTACTTTAATCTGAAGTTTATGTTCAGAATATTTAACTCTTGAAAGCAAACAAATAATATTATTATATAATAGTTTAGGTTCATATAAGTATTATAATGATAGGTTATAAAAGAATAATCGCGAACAACACTAGTAATAAAAGTTAGAAATGACTAAACCGTGATGGTTGTCACTAATTGAATTTTCTACAGCTGTGCTATAAAGGTGTAATACTATTGCATCAGAAGAATTGTAATAATATTGTTACGTACGAACGAGCTTTATATATGTATGAGTTAGTTTTGGGTGAAATATAATAAAAATATTGAAATAATAGTATTTTATAATATATTGTGATACAAATGCTGATTATAGTGTTACGTTTTTTCAATGTCGATATATACACATCTTTGAAGAAATATACATAAATATGTTATGTGAAAAATAATTGTACAGAGTGTTGAGGCCAATCGTGGTGTATGGGCAAAACAAGACAGGATGGGAGTTCGATTCCCATTAGAGAAAATAAAAAACTTAATATTTTCATTTCCTCGCGCTGGTAAAGAGGCAAAGCGCGGTGTTGAGGCAAGGAGTTCAGCGAAAAGTAAAGAATGGGGTGTCTTGTTTCTAAATTCCCAGGTTCTCTATGCCTACCCTGCTATATGCGGGATACAGCGTGAACCTAAATATATTATAAATAAATGGTAAATGCTAATATTAAATTAATTGAAATAACGTGAGAAATTTTTTTTTTGCCATTGTCTAAAAACTAGACAGCGACTATTATTAAGACCAGTCTCATCGAAGTCATTTAATGTTATTTTATATTAGTACATGCAATACATATATAATTTATATATTAATTATTAATATAAATAAATAATTAATTTAAATTCAACCATTACAGAATGTCACCTTAGTTTGACACTTGAACATACATATCGAATTCAAACATGTCAATGTTATAGTATAAAATATGAATTGTGCTCAACTGGCACGCTCGAAACGCCATATATCGAGAAATCAATCAATCAATCAATCAATCAATCTAGTATAAAATATAACAATTGAAATAATAAACCTCCAAATTTCATATAAAAATTATAAAACAATATACATTTTTGTAATGTCAAGGAGTTTCACGCTTATTTATATATTTAAATTATCCTGTTAACAATTTGCAAATGTTAAACGTGAAGGTATCTATAAAATGTAATTCAATTTTTTATAAGTCAATTTAAACTTTGAGTGACTGCGGTCCATTTTGAGTTCCATAACCTAGACGAAGGTTGGGAGCGTTAACCCCACATCACGAGGACATTGCACCAGACACCTGATTCTTGAAGGAATCTTGGTCATTATACCCTAATGAACTGAGTTATGGATAAATAACTTTTTTTATCTATGATTTATTGCAAGTGTAACTATAAGTAAATGCCTTGTAAATATGCTAAAGAAATAGAATTCTTTAATATATAGTAAATATTTAAGATGTTCCACAAAAACATTTATGGTATAATGGCATAACTATTACATATACCATTCCTATGTCTTACGTCTACAATTTTTTTTTGTTTCACGCTGTATTCCACCCCCTACTTTTCGTTCCCTACTTTCCGCCGAATTCTGAAGGTTTTACGTGTTAAGTGGCCATTGGCAGAGCGAATCAAACTTTTACGGGAGAGTAGAAATCGAACCTACTCTCCCGACTAACAACGCTAACTGTATAATTAGACCTAATCTAGTTTTAAAATAAAACTAATATGAAACAACACAAGCAGTAGCGTGTCTACAACACCATCGATCTAGTGTTTCCCCTTATTATCGATTTGTCCGAGGATGCAATGCGGTACAATTGGTGCAAAGTGGTACGCGTAATAAGTACTGGTATGAACTGGTTCGGATACCATGTTGTAATATGAAACGAGACTGATGTAAATACTATTAGAATTGCTTATGGAACATAAAAATATATTAGTCTATATGTTTTCAAATAATTTAATTGGTGACAGGGACTATTAGATAATGTTTGACTGTATAATCGATGATTGTAAGTTCGATCCCGTTCATGGATCTTATATTGCGAAGGATTTTTAGTCTACCACCTTCATTGAATGCTTTTTGTTCTCCAACTCAAGCTGCAGGGGAGAGAAGATGAAAAAAACAGCAAAAACAAAAGATCTTTGAAACAGATTGTCTGTCGGATTTACGATAACAATACATTTAAATACAATTAGATTTCTTACTATAAAATTTTAAACTGTCGTCGTTTTTGTATGACAAATTATTTTACTTTCCAAGCCAAAAAATAAAAAAAATACGTTATATATAGAATGGATAGATTTAAACTGTAAAATAGGGGTAATAAAAACTTATTCGTGCCATATAATTTGTATTTTATCCTCATATTTATATGCTCTTTAGATATTTTGCGGTATCATTATATTTGAAACGGTTTTTTTTTAATACTATTATAAATACTTTTTGCTCTTCGTGCAGTTATGTTATTTTATACTAAAATCGGAATATTACACTGCTTTTAGAAAATAGAACTTATATTAATATACTAAAGTTTCAATTCGCTTGTTCCAGATGCCCCGAATGATGCGAATTACATGATCGGAGGTGTAGTGATTGCCATGGCCCTTGTGGGGCTCATTATAGTGCTGCTGGCTCTCACAATCAAGTAAGTACATGTAGTAATAGTTGGGGCCAGTCGTGGCGTAGGGGCACAAAGTATGACCGTAAACATGACAGGTTGTGAGTTCGATTCCCACTTGAAGAAATTAAATATTTAATATCTTAATTTCTTCGTTCTGATGTCGAGGCAAAGCGCGACATTTAGTGTCGCTACTCAACACGCAATGGCTCCAGAATTCGGCGGAAAATGTGAACGGAGTGTGTTAGCGCTAGGTTCCCTCTGCCTGCGCCTATCTTGCTGTGTAAGGGATACAGCGTGACGCTAAAAGAATATCACAAAAGAAATAAAAATCCCAGAAAATCAAATGTCAGTTTAGTATAGAATAATATGTTTTACAAAACCTAAACCATTAAAAATAAAAATATGTATGAATAATAAATACAAACAAGGTATGTTTTGACATATTAAAAATAAAAAAAATATTAAAAGAAAAGTACTAAAAAAATCATGTAAATTATACAGGAAAAATGTTAGTACAACGCTTAAAATATCAGCCTTGATATAAGAAGCTATTGCACTTTAATACCCTCATAACAGAGATAATACCAATAGTGAGAACCTAAGTCGTAATAAAAATGTAGTAAAAGTCTTACGTGGACCATCACTTGGCTTTTACGAGTTCTCTTGTAAAAATGTTTAGTGAACGCGAGTGGACAGTGACCTCGGCATATTATGATTATTTCTATCAGCTTCCCGCTGTATCCCGCATGCAGCAGGTAGGCAGAGGGATGCTAGTGTTAAAACATTCCGTGAACCCACAGCTGGTTGTCGCGCCTGGAGTCAAATACTGTACCCTTGCGCTACGACCGGCTTTTATGATTATTTCTAAAGATATTCCAAAAATACATTACCTATTACTGAAACCATAAATTAAAATGAGGAAACCAGTAAATATATTATAGAAAATTCAATATTCTCTTTATACTGTAATAAACCTAAAAGCTTTTACATTTTCGATCGCAGCAACCCAAAGTGAGATTCCATATACATCAGCACTAATGAGTTTATAACATTTGGCAATAATATTGGGAACATATTTATTCGAGGTCGTTCAAACGCCGGCTCGAGTATGAGATAACAAGTAAATATTACATAGAATGTCATACTATTTGGAAAAGCTTCATTTATTTTATAATATTTACTTCATATTATTGAGACGGTATATTTATGGATATATAAATGAAACATGGGTATGTTCTATTAATATACTACTTTATTTCGAAAAACATATCAAAGACGTCATCAATTTCGATAATATTTAACAATTTAATTACAATTATTTACGGTAATTATTACCAGATACATTAAAAAATAAATATATACTTTTGACACTATATTTATTCAGTTTTTTACTTGAATTACTTAACATCTGCCTGATGATGTAATTGAACTGTACTGTAGTTGAACTCACATTTCTGACAATCCAACTAAGTAATGGCGGTCTCAAGGCGATAGAGCGGTCGAGATAGACGGCTGTCTATCCAAGGATTTATATAAGCATTATTTGAAAATCCTTTCGATTTAAATACTTGTATCTCTATCTATCTATCTATAAATACACCATTGCCTTCCGTGACTATTTATAATTGTCTTATAATTACATTTAAAGTTATTTTTTTTTTATTTAATATATAATGTTAAATAAATTAAAGTGAATATTGGTCCTTATTCCATGGTTTTATTATTTCTTGTTTTAATTTGGCTGTCATAAGTCCCTATTAAAATCTTTTTTTATTTAAATTTTTACTTAATATGTGAAAGATCATATCCACTCACATATTTACATATTATATATTTATATAGTATTTAAAAATATTTCTTTGAAGATAAAAATAGAAAAAAACATACTTACTAAGTGTTACGTGCAAAGTAATTGTGCATCACTTAATATACCGATAATAAAATATATTAAATTCTTATAATTTTTGAATTTTAAACCTTCAAAATCATTAACAAATAATATAAATATTTTTTTTATAGTCATATAATTTAATTTCAACTAAAGTCTATTCTGTAGGGTAAATGAGATATTTAACACATTAATGATTTGAAGGTAGTTGTAAATTAGTTCTCAAACGTACAGTTTAAGCTACGATATCGACGCTCGTGGTCTCATTCATTTTATTCTAGACATAATTGCTTTATATTCAGCGATTGAAATTGTAATTACCATAATATTATTTTTACTAAAGTAAAAATCTTTATATTGTACGCTAATACTATTCAAGATGTTAATAATAAGCATTATCAAACGTTCGTTCCGTCGATTCCTTAAAAAAATGTAAGTACCTATTTATTTTATTCAAATATGGTGGTATTTTCTGTTAATATTCCATATTTGGCTAGTTCAAAAAGTTTTTTAATATATAAGTGTACATTTTATTTTGACATTGATGTTTTAGGTAAAAAGTAATTACCACTTACCAAATAAGAATCAAACATATATATATTTAAAATATAAACTTTTTTTAACGGTCGCAATAAGTTATTAGAAACTATAAAATTTTGTGAAGCCCTACCTATTTGTAGATACTAGTAAAAAGCGGTTCATAGCTAGAAACGTGTGTAAAAAATTATAAATTTATAAATACACAAAATGAATAATGTTTTTTTACTTGCTTTGAAAATAATTGTTATAACGTGACATCGTGTCGTAATGGAAATTCATATAGGTATTAGGTATAGCCTTAAGTACTGATAAGAACTATATACGTATATTTAATAGCCATAATATATATGTATTTATATATGTATATATAAACATATTATAAAATATATTTGATATATCCTTTTATAAAAACAAAACAATTAAATGCCTGACGTCTGTCTAAAACATTTAAACGATTAAAAAACAATTAATATTTCCTCTACAGTAAATTAGTCCTCAAGGCATTCCCATAGCAATTATGACGGGCTAGTTCATTAAAATTGAGTAGACTTATATAAGGTTATATAAAAACGTAAAAAAACGTCAAGAGTAAAAATTAAAACAAAAAAATCTGCTTCACGCTGTATTCCGCATACAGCAGGGTAGGCAGAGGGGATTTATTAAGAAATAATAATTCATGCCTCGAGTAAGGATCAAACTGACAAACGTCGCGTTACAGTCACACCCGTCTGCCGCTGCGTCACGAGGGTCTCTTAGATCGTAGATTACAAGTAATTAAAGTATTATACAACAATACACCACCAAGGTCTACCGGGTGCTGGATGGATGCCAGCACAGCCGTCTGGACATAGTGTTTAGCGGTAATCGCTGTATATTTTATCAAACTGTTTTTGTTCGCCATTTTTAAATCGCTAATCAAAGGCCAACGGTATTCTGGAATACCGTATATTAAATAACCGGTTATATATAACCATTTGGTTAAAACTTATATAGCTTTCAGTTGTTACGTAAATTGTATAAGTGTTTGAAAGTCTAACTTATGTAAGTAACTCTAAATACTCTTTTTAGTTTTTTTTATGAATTCCATGAGCTTAAACCCTCAAATCCGCTTATGAATTGATATTACTGTGCAAACTGGTTTCAACTTCCATCTTAGAATGTCGTATAGCATGTCAATTATGACAATGAACTCATAATTTATTTCTTATAAAATTTCAATATTAATTTTGACGTTTCTATCTGTATGCATAAAATAATTTAAAAAAATTAAGAAGATAGATTTCTTTTATAAAAAAATGAAAGCGAAGCTATAGCATCCAAGTAAATAAAAAGAATATTCAGGATTTCAAATTAATTTATAAAAAACCTATACAGTGTTACTTGCTATGCTAGGTATCCTTAAAAACATATAGTTTTTACCATCTATTTGTCTAGGCTTAGACAAATAGATGGTGGGAAATGCTATTTCATATATAGGGAAAGGCACCTAATGAAAATTGCGTTAAAGTTAGGTTTTGTATTTAAAATTACATTACTATTTGTGACTTTACAGGCACAATACCTATTTAAGTGCATAGTATATTTCATTATATTTTTAAACATATTTTATAAAAAACTGTATTTTAAAAGAAAGTTTTGTCAAATTTATAATTTTTGACTTTTGATTTGACTATATCGGAATAAATAGTTAAGACAAAATAAGCTTTTATATACTGGTTTTCAAAGAAATTTCTATGAAGTGCTTTACTTACGACGTTCTGAATATTATCATATAAATAACAATTGACTAATGAAAGGCGGGTTCATTGATTCACAATAAATCAAATATTAATTTAAGTTTATACAATTATGTGGGTTCGTTTCTTTTTACCCTATTTAGTAGAAGCTTACTATCTATGTATTCTATTCCTTATCTATTCTAATAATTCGTAGTTTAGATTAAACTATAGCCATCTAATATACCTGTATAAAGTGTCCTGATAGTAATATCAGCAATACGACAAGCTAGCGAACTCGTTATACAATTCAATGAAATACACATTAAACGCGGCCATGCAAAACGTTATCGGAGGGCTTTCGCGTTGCGAGGTCGAGCCCCCATAACATAGCAATAAGGTAACGGGAGAGGTGCGTGCCTCTGTCACCACTCGCCACCACCCACCGGCGCGGTGCGCGAGGCGTGGTGCCCGCAGTCCCGGCTGACCGGCAGTCTGCGCCAAAACGCGTCGAGCGCCAAACGGCTGCCTCGCCGCCTACCGCCCAGGTCTCGAGTGTCTGTGCTTGTGCTCTGTGCCCCGCCTGTGCCTTTCGATGCTCTTCGCTCCGATCGCCTTCGAGGCGATGAAGTGTAAAGAGGAAAACTGCGAGGTCGGCGTGGTGCTGGAACACAACTCTCTGATCGTTCTCTCCGTCAACAAGACGATAGTTTGCCTTTGCGGGAGGAACAAACACAGTCCTTTTGAGCGCGGGTAATACGAATATAAAAACTCGCTTTCATCCACGTTTTGTATGTCATTTTAATGTGTATTTAAAGTATCGATTGAGTATAATGATCCATATTCAACACATTATGAGCAGAGAAACTAGTTTTCTGTCATACCAGCTGCCACCAAGGTTGACATCTACCTGGTCAAGGTAAATTCTTCGCAGTGCACAGATACCTCGTGAACGTTCGTATTGCACTCATGTACCCAGTACCACCTAGTACTTATTTGTCGATCGGTAATTTTATCCCACTATACGATTCCATTTAAAATCTAACAATAGACATTGAGTTCGATCAATCAAATACGTAGTACGTACAAAAAGTATATACCTACGGAGGATTGTACCAGGAACTGACCGTTGACCGCAACACCTGGCAAGGTCGCGACCGTTTGTACAATGACTTCTAAAAGTTGACTTTTGGGGAAGAAAAAGTAACCTTCCCTATGTACCTCACCTTCCCTTTCTTCACTATAGATATTTCACTGAGTGTAAGTATGTAGACAATCCTCCGACCACGTGTTAGAAGCTTGCCCAATTAATATATACCTGTTGCATACAAATCTTATAAAGATCTCAGTTATCGTCATATAGTAACTGATACAATTGATAACTTATTCTATATCTATATAAAATAAGTAAATATTTTTCAAGAATGAAATTTATTTAAAGTTATTATTCATTTCATTCAATGCAGCCTTGAATACAAAAAAACCTCCCAAGTGAACGGATCTGAGAATATACTGACAATTTGGTGACTTGCGAATGAAAAACTCTAATTATACCTATACATAATTGAAAACAATTATATTTTGTTTTATAGTTGAAAATGATTTTTTATGTATTTTTAACATTTTAAAAGTTTCATATATTATACGATAAGGATAGAAAAATAATACAGAGAATTTTATTCGTTTTCTAAGATATTATATTTAAAAATTGTATTTTTTCACGTTTTTATATTGAAAACATAATATGAAACATTAACATTCTAAAATCCTTTATATTATTCTTATATTTATTTAATATAAAGGTATCATATCACAAATATACATATAGGTATAACGACTGAAATATATTATGTTATATTTGTTGCGAACAAAGCACCGCTCCCGCTGGAATAACGCTATTTATACACTTTAATTATGTGATGTTATTTGGATTATAAATAAACATAATGATTTCTTTGTTCACTGTACAGTACATATTATATTATTATAGTAACTACATTAAATAGATTTAAATAAAATAATATTCTATAATGTTAAAATATATTTTGAGTAATTTTTAATTATCTTAATCAAATTTAAAAAAAATCAGCTTCACGTATCTCGTCCACAGCAGGGCAGACAGATGGAACCTAGTGTTAAAACACTAAGTTCCCCACTTTTCAAAAAAATTTGCGAGTGCCCGAAATCAACTGTGACTGGAACGACGGCTGTAGGTTCGATCCCCACCCGAGGAAGTGAAATATTTATTTACGTTTATATTTCCATTTTTTCGCTCTGGTGTCTAGGTAAAGAATTCGGAGGAATTCCAGAAGAATGGAACTCCAGAATTCGGCAGGAAGTGGGGAACGGACTGTCTTAACAGTAGGTTACACAGGCACACGGCAGCAACCTACCCGGCAGAGGGAACCTGCTGCTGTGTGCGGGATACAGCGTGAAGCTGATTTCATTTTTGATTTAATTACAGTTGACGTCAAATTCATTTATTCACTACAAAAAAGTATACTATAAATATATATACGAGGGGACTTTCTTTTAACCGTCGAGACTTATATAACCTATGTCAGCGTACGTAAGTTCGAGCCAAGTTATTTATAAACAAATCTTTATAAAGAAACAATTTGCAATATCTAGGGAATAACCGAGGCCAGTGATAAGATATTTAAAATAGGTAATTTTTATTTATATTATTATAATACTTGTAAAATAATTTGATTTAAACGATTGTTATCTGGTAGATTTCGTGATAAGATTATCGTGTTGCATTTGCGCATCACAAATTTGTTATTAATAATTAATTATTCTAGCATATTCAATTAATATCTAGGTTTTTCTATTTTATCTAGACTTAAGAATTATTTAATAAAAAAGTATCAATTTCTCCAAAAATCCTTAATATGTCAAAACATTTAAAAATGAAAAATCTTTTATACTACAGTAGGTATAAGCTATGATATTTGAATTTAAAATAGATCGAATGGTGGTTACCATTATCATTCCAAGGAGACGGTGTCAACAGTCGACTAAGCAATTCGAGACGAAACTGTTATTTTTAAATGTAACATTATCTACATCCGTTGTGCGATTTCTCGATTTTATCATAGTGGGAGAAGATACTTAAGAAGAAGAATAAGAAGATATTAAATTTAGTTATATAATTTAGTAAATTGCTCTTTCCCGCAATTTCTCTATCTCAAACTATTAAGATAATTTTTAATTACTTAATAAAGAAATATTCTTTAATATCACTTTTCATATGAAACAGTACCAGCAAAATTTCTAAATTTTTATCATTAATTCTTTAAATTCGTCCGCAAATAATCAGCGGATTAAAACGTTTTTTCAAATATAATATTTATAATGATATATACATTTTTCTTCCATTATGATATCGGTGTGGCGTCTTATCTATAGAAATATTATGTTCTATTAAACGCCCATTGATCGCAATCATCGGAGCCATTACTTTATTTAACAAGCTCTTCATACTATGTGGATCATATTAAAAACGTACCCCCTATTAACTCTCATCATCGATTGACGTCAATGAATATAAAAATATTAGTTTATTTATTAAATATTATAGTATTACCTCATGTAGTACTTTTCTCTATTTCCACTACATCTAACTTCAATTGTTTTGCTAATTTCATAATATCATCATAATTATGAATTACTATCCTTTAATTCAATAAATCAAGTAATAAAAATAAAACTTACACCCACAAGCTNGATATTTGAATTTAAAATAGATCGAATGGTGGTTACCATTATCATTCCAAGGAGACGGTGTCAACAGTCGACTAAGCAATTCGAGACGAAACTGTTATTTTTAAATGTAACATTATCTACATCCGTTGTGCGATTTCTCGATTTTATTTTAGTGGGAGTAGGTGCTGTATTAAACTAAGTTATATAATTTAGTAAATTAATGCTCTTTCCCGTAATTTCTTTATCTCAAACTATTAAGATAATTTTTAATTACTTAATAAATAAATATTCTTTAATATCACTTTTCATATGACCAGCAAAATTTCTATTTTTTTATCATTAATTCTTTAAATTCGTCCGCAAATAATCAGTGGAATAAAACGTTTCTTTTAAATATAATATCTATAATGATATATACATTTTTCTTCCATTATGATATCGGTGTGGCGTCTTATCTATAGAAATATTATGTTCTATTAAACGCCCATTGATCGCAATCATCGGAGCCATTACTTTATTTAACAAGCTCTTCATACTATGTGGATCATATTAAAAACGTACCCCCTATTAACTCTCATCATCGATTGACGTCAATGAATATAAAAATATTAGTTTATTTATTAAATATTATAGTATTACCTCATGTAGTACTTTTCTCTATTTCCACTACATCTAACTTCAATTGTTTTGCTAATTTCATAATATCATCATAATTATGAATTACTATCCTTTAATTCAATAAATCAAGTAATAAAAATAAAACTTACACCCACAAGCTATAATTACCAAGCAATATTCTTATCGTATTTGATCTTTTTCGTATGAAACATTGTTTCATTCATCTCTCTTTATATTTACTTCTTATCTTGAACGGTCGTGGTCATGAAATGTGTACACAGAAGTACTAGTAAATAAAATCCAAAGTTGTCATTCATTCTCAAGGTATCACTTAAGGCTTTACCGACATTGACGATATCCTCTAGACATCTCTCAAGGGTAACAGGTTATAATGGCTTACTACCTGTGTTTTTTATCCCGCATTCGAGTCAAAGCCCGAAGTCTTGCTTATGTTGGGAACGCACTAAGGGCAATGCACCTTCCCGATCTCCCTTGCCCTGTAGCCCTACTTTTGCTGTTTTAGTTGGAAGCTTTAAATACACATCTACCCTTTTACGCATCTACATTACTCGTTTGTTAGAAAGGGACACCAATGTTGGGGCTATTGCGCTTTCTATATCCATAGATCCAGCTGTGCGTTAAATGTATATGCAGTTGTGCATTTATATTTTATGGACTTCGAACTCGGTTGATGGTGAAATGTTTCTCTCAGATTTGTGATTATCAGCGAAATCAATAGGGGCCTGCTCTTATCTAGTTTAGTGCCTACAGTAACGCTATCGAGGTCGAGCTCACTGTTTACTTAGGTTGTCATGACTGCATTTGTTAGATTTACAGGAAATCTCTTATCTCTATAATGTTAAATAGTAAGCACTAGATATCATAGGAATAAGTAATGTTCTTTAACCAAAACAAAGCAACGTTGTACTTATTATTATATATTTTAAATTTTTTTTAGCGTCACTATGTATCCCGAACACAGCGGAGTAGGCAGGGAGAATCTAGAGTTAAGACACTACATTCTCAATATTCCGCGGAATTCTGAAGGTTTTGCCTCGACACCAGAGCCAAGAAATAAAAATATTTCGTTTAGCGTTTCCAGTCACACTTAGTGCTCCTGCGTCACGACTGGCCCCAAACACTTATTAAGACAACTGTTTATCAAATACATATTCAGATTTCAGCGCAAGAATAACTAACGTGGACTGTTCAAATGATCCGATCACCACTCACAGCCGTTTTTCAAAAGTAACTTCAGACGCAGTAGTAGATATCGTACTGTGGCAAGCGGGACTAACCAACGGTTTAACCATTTGATGCGTCATTACTGTGACGATAACATGAGAACGACCGATGATATCGCAACAGCCAACCCAACCGTTCTTAGTTTTTCACGGAAAACGGCCACATCGTCGAGCCCTCTCTCCTCCCCTCCGCTCTCCTCTCCCCTCCCCTCCCCCCTGGCACCTCGCCGCCCCGCACTGGCGCCGCGTCAGATGCGAATATATAAAAGCCCTAAGCGCCCCTCCACTCCAACTCAGACGCATGGAGTACTCCGTAGAGGTCGTTTGGCACGAGCGAGCGCTTTGCTAGGCACCTGCCGGCCAATCTTCACGATAACATTCTAGTCACCGCGCAGCAGAAGCCACCGCGCGTTCCTACGAGCAGTGATATGTGCAATAGCTCTACTTACAAAATAATTGTGATAATTTATTTAAATTAGTTATTAGTTACGGCTGTGAGTGAAATTGTTCATCGGATATGTTGTGACTGCCCGACTGGAACTTGTTACCTGTGATACAAACCAGTGTTAGTTATTCTTGCGTTGGAGGACCTTTTGTTACCATGGTTGGGAACAACGGAACTATGATGGCGATTCGTATCGTCCACAGCAAGCTGCGCAAGCGCGAGGAACACTCGGCTTCGGTGCATCCTGCCGAAGCTGTGCTCCAGACCGCGCCGCAACCAACGGCTGACCCTCTTGCCTTCCGTCAGCAGCCCTTGTGGCAGTTTCCACCACCGCTGCCTCCGCCTTACGTCTATTCTCACGATCAGGTTAGTAATTATAAATTAATATAATCTTAGACTAATTTGTAAGTAACTAGGTAATTTATAACCAAAATATTACGGCACTTTGTATTTGGCGGAAAGAATAAATGTTACGTTTCTATAACGCGAACAAGTCACATGTGTTTATACTTGACCTAAATTTTCTATAAACATCACGCACATCTGATTTAGAGGTTCACTTTCTAGTAAAATAATACGGGAGTTTAGAAAAGTTGAAATAGAAAGAAAACGTGACTGGTCTAACAGCGTCCCCACCAAGAAGAGAGAGTTGAACGTATACCGACGATCTAAGTGCAAAATTTTAAACATTGGGACACGCTCGCCGAGTAGAAAGCTGCAAGGCGAACATGTTGTAACCGTCCGACCTTCTTTCTTAAACGAACAAAGGAGGCTAATGCAAAGAGTTATGCTCTTAAAATTGCAGTCTCGTAAATGCTGTAACCTTAATATCACGGTCTACTTAATGCTGTTAGACCTGTATTTATAAGATACTCTCAAATCTGAGATCGATCTTAAGATGGCGTTTTCATTCATAAGTTATATCAATATAAATGATAACAATCTCAAAATCAATCTCAGACTTGAAAACGATATCCAAATACGGGTCTAAGAGACCTACGTATAAAATTCCCTATTCAGTGAGCGTTTTTCAATGTTTATAGCTAGTGTAGGACCACCTATATCGAGATACGTTTATCAGGAAGCAAACATTGCTAATGAGTCTTTGAATTCAAGGTTTATTTTATATTTGTGACCTCCAAGTATTGGCCATGTTAAGTTTCTAGATATATTCACTTCTATATTAAAGCGAAATCACAAAATTATCTAACTAGTTCAGTCTACCGTCGACTTTCAAAACATGTAACTGATATTTTTAAATAAGAGTGCCAATGCCAAACAAAAGTTGTTTTAAAATGTCTGACGGTTATATTTAGTTAAACGACAGTTACAAAAGTTCCCGCGTACAAGTTGCTAGTAATAATAATATTTAATGTTCGACGGGACGGCCTTCTTTCAACGTTTGGCTGGCAACCGATACTTAAAATAACTTAGAGTGTTTTGTAACTGGAAGTCCCTTATGATTATGCACATGCATTATGCACTTAAATCTTTCGGGACTTAACGGAAATCTGTTTAATTCGTGTCAATACACCTAATATTCCTCATAAACTGATTGTAACTTAACGAGAACTAAAAGACCCTTGTTTCTATTATTACAGGACAACTTGATGCAGCCAATCGGTAACGAGCGAGCAAGTTTTCGCAGTTTACGTAAGAATATTGGTGGTCGTTGGAAGCGACTCGTTAAAAAGAAGCCTGAACAGGAAGTGTACACTATCCCGCCTGAGCTCAAGCCTCAACTGAAACAAATATACGTGTACTAGAAACTTTCTTAGATCAGCATAGAAGCGGGATACTTCGATGCCACTTCAAGACATGCTCCTACCGGGAGTGCTGTAGTTTTAACTGATAAAGTCATATTATAAAAACTTTAAATCATATCTATACTCGAATATCAAATTCTAAAGGAGCAATCTATGCACGGGCCGATGGCCTATTAATTATCTTCGAACATATCTTTCGACCAATTAATTCTATTGACGATGTTAATCTTCTTTCATTCAACACTACATTGTGATTAAGCCTAGATGTATTAATAAGTATTAGAACACTGGTATCTGAGCGTTGTTCCGTTATTGATATTTGAATGTTGAATGAGTGATAGTCCAATGAATTAGTTTAATTTTTAATTTAAAGTTACGTATGAAATTAGGAAGATGCGGTCGCGCATACTAGTGACGAAAATCCAATAATTATGCTATATAGACACTGGATGCCTTTTTTGTAATTATAACTATTTAGGGCATTTCATAGTTGATTAATTTATTTCTAGACGTGATCGTTTCTGTAGGTGAATTTCGATCAAATAATGTCATGGAGCTCTAAACACGTAAGCTGACGAAATCTGAGCAAGTCTGGGTTGAACACCTCGTTTTTGGATGCAGTATTTTATATCGAGCATTTGTTGAGTCGCGAGTGAGACTGAAATATTGTTCAAATTAACGTATATAACGTAACCGGTTAAATAATCATTGATATTGAATTGTTATTATCTGATATTTCGAAATATCTCTTCTGTAAATTACGCGTGACCTACTTGTAAATGTTACGTTACTAGCATGCTTTGGTAGTGTAATTTTCAGGTTTTCGCCCGGTCTTATCCTACTGTGATATAATTTTTAATTAAAGAATAAATATATTAATGGAAATTGAGTTTTGAATTCGCCTTCACCTTGTCAATTAACAGTGGGAGAGACCGTCGGTCGAGAATTGTGATAGCTCATATTGAGCCTGATATTCTGAAGAATAAGTAGCTAATAGGTATAATAGAGTCAGCCATCATTATATATTTTTGTTTAATCTATATGTTGCAAGGAATACAATGTTATGTAAAATGTATTTAACATTTATTGTGTGCGGTTACTTCTGTTTAAAAACTGTAATCAATCATTGACGTAGACAAAAATAAATTTCATCGCGCCAATGTTATTCTTTGTTTTATTTTTCCTTCATTAATTAATATGACGAAATGACTGTTATCTAATATACACGGTATTATTAATAATAGCAAGTTTTAAATGGAGTCGAGGTCGGGTTGCAATCCACGCTTTAATATCGTATGGCCTACGGTTGCCGCAAATGAACTCTAAATATATTTGATATTTCACACAGTCATGTTTGTACAAGGATATTAAAAAGTAAATGGTTAGAACCTATTCTCAATGCGTGACGGCGATTACACATGTAGCATTGAAATGTTTAAATACTAATTCATGGCCATAAATCTACTTGGTTAGTGTCGCCATCTATTGCGTTACATTGAACATTACAATAAATTTTTAATGACTACCGCCATCTAGTGGGGATTCACTGTACAACATGGTATTTAGTAATTCGTAGCATCGTTGTTCCAAGCATATGCTACAGATGGCGGTATTCATGTAGTATTGGAAATAAAAATATTTATTTCTATTTACTGCTTTAAGAGCCATCTAGTTTTATTAATGAGTTGGTGTCATATACAAAAAATAATTTTAGGCTTAAACTTTAATTATTTGCAAAAGGCTTTGGCAATCAAACTTTAGTTATTTAATAAAATCTGAAAATTTCTCTGCGCATATACCCAACACGTTTAGGGAAGACGAAATGTGGGAAATTGTATGAAGGTTACTTTGGCATTTAATGCGTAAATAAGGCTCTTAGAATTGATGTTTCCCATTACCAGACACTTACTTTTCAACCTTCTGCCCAACATCCCTAATACCTAATTAATTATATGCGCCTACAAAAATTATAGCAGCAAATATCGGCTTTCTTCACATTAATTAGTAAAATTATTAATATAATATCTTATTGTAACATTGCTCCTTCCTCGTACTCGAGACTCGGACTCGGACTCCTACCTATCAAGTACCAATGCGTGTATGCCAGTTTATTGAAAACTGTATATTGTATGAATTATTTTAAAATATATAAACATTCTTGCACTCCTTTAAATAAAGGATAAGTGTGCTATATTTAACACTTAATAAAAAACATTTTTTTAGAAAACATTAAGTAATATAACGTGATTTATAATACCATCTTAGTGCAATTGCTACAAATACTACCTTAATCGTAAGATTATTTAATATTAAATTAATAGTATATTTTTCCTAAATACTAAACTTTCTAACACATTTAATCACACAAACAGCTATTAGCGTTTAATTAACACTTATTACGAAAGACAAACAGAAGCTTTGTTTCAAGTGAAATAGTTAATATTCAAAGAGGGATAATGCCCGCATGTCGCGCGACCGCAGGAACCACTACCCTTTGAAAGATTTGTAGTCACCCTTCAGACACGTTACTGTAGAATTACATACATATATATATATGTATATGTGAAATTTCTTTTTATTATTTCATTGCATTTTCGCTCTTATTAGCTGGTAGTAAGATTGAAGAGTTTTCTTCAGTGTTTTAAGTGATAGTGGACAGTATGTCTGTCCATTTTATATTTTTTGCATGTAGTTCGTAATGTTTGTTCTTCACTATTGTAAAGCGAAGTTTTTAAAAATGAGCTTTTTGAGTGTGTGATGTTTGAGTTGAGATTTTGTTAAATATATGGTATAAATAAACAAGTAATGAATTTTTGTTTTATTATTTATCTATTTTCTGTTTAAACTTTAAGTTGGCTTTAAGATATTGTAATAATGTAAGCTAAAAATATTTAAATAAATCAGCTTCACGCTGTATCCCGCACACTGCAGGGTAGGCAGAGGGAACCTAGTGTTAAGACACTACGTTACCCACTTACTGCCGAATTATAGAGGCATTGCGTGTTGAGTGGCAGAACTAAACGCTGCGCTTTGCCTCGACACCAGAGCGAGAAATGGAAATATAAACGTAAATAAATATAAAAAAAATATATTAAAAATAATATAATATTATTACTCGTTTTTTTTAAATTTCATTTTGTATTTTAATAACAAGCATTTACTGTTATCGATGTTAATATAATGAAACAACAAGACGGTCTGCATGTATACAGTTACTTTGTATTTGTATAAGCAAAAATGTTTTACATATATTTATGGTAAGTTGGGAGTGTTTACCAATATTTAAGGTTCAACCAATATGTGATTAGGATTTGGAAATAATAGATTTTTATGTTTATTTAAAGAAATAAGATTTTAATAGATTTATTTTTAAACATTTAACGGGTAATTGAAAATATAAAGACTAAAATCTTTCCATGTTTACCTTAAACAATATCTAAAAAAAAACGTTACGTTATTTATCACTATTATGAAATAAGCTTCTCTCCTTAACAACCAACCATAACCATTTCATCGGAAGCTTCATTAATTTTTACCATCTCCAGAGCATTTGATTTTTTTAACTCTGAAAATGATCAGTAGATATTTCAAAAAGATTGACACGTAACTAGTAATGAAGGGGGGTAATGGGGGGTGCCCTCGAACACAATGAGGCTTATTTGTGTTCCAACAAAAGGCCGCCACGTTCGCCTTGCGGCTATCGTTTGTTGGAATTGTCTTTCATGTCTCATTTCAAACCAGACCAAGCTTTGTCTAGGCCTAGTTTAATTTACGGTTAAATCTGTATTGTTTATTATCGGTCACAGTCAAAATCTTTCGTTTTTGTTTTTATTTGTTTATTGTTTTCTGAACATCCGTTTGTCTAAGTTTGTAATAAAATTTTGAATAGGAATAAAATTTCTTGTTAAACCAATTTATTCTTTAACTTTTTACACTAAGATAGAAGCTTCTAGGTAAGTATGTTGAAATTTCATAGCGATATCTTAATAAAATTATAAAAAGTAAGAAACAAAACATCTATATTCTATACCGCCAAAAAGTTCCAATAATATTTATCCCACGATAGCCTTCAAAGTTATAGCCAAAATTTCAAATGTAGCACTTCGAGGTACTTGAAAATACATGTTCAGAAAAAAAATACACGTTTAAAAATATTTAGAAATAATTTAGATGTTATAGAAATGAAATCAATCATTTTAGCGTTTACGTATATATAGACATACGCACTGGTATACCTATACGAATCCATGTTTCTTTGCGCGCGCATCACTCGAGGACGGCTGGACGGATTTCAATGGGGCTCTTTTATTGCACAGGCAGCAGCCAAATTTAAAATACACCTACATTTTTAACCCCAAATGGAAAACGAGGGGTGTTACAAGTTTGAAACATATATGCGCATATGTCTTTACTTGCGTGTCTGCGATATTGACGCTTTCAAATAGACATTAAAATACATTTACAAAGTAAAATATTTTTATAAAAAAGATCTTTTTTTCAGCTGCACGTTATATACTTCACATAGTAAGGTAGGCAGAGGGAACCTGGGAACCTATTGTTAAGACACTCCGTTCCCATTAAGACACTCCAGTTCCCCAATTTCCAACGAATTCTTGAGGCATTGTGTGTTCGAAACGCAATCGGCCAATTTTATTGATTGCGTTATTAAAACCATAGCCATTGCCGTGTACCTACAATTATGAAATCTACCAAGAAGTAAGAACTTGCAGTATAAAAAAATCCAATTTTATATTACACAAAAAAAATGATACAAATTTGTAATATTAGTTAATTTCATACAAGTGCATACGGGTGTATGAACAAGCGTGAAATTTAAGTTTGTCAACTTAATAACTTGTACTTCCCGTTGACCTACAATCCTGAAATTGGTACGGCACCCTCGATTGTGAATCCGTCTCGTACATGACGTTTTTACTTACAACATTTTAATGATTAAATTTTAAAAGTATTCAGTAAATATTTTTACGTTTAAACTTTTTAAAAGTGCTGAAAATATATTTAGTTAATGAAAATACCTAAACACGCAGCGTTAATTTCCGCCACTCAGCACGCGGTTTCTCCAGAATTCGGCGGAAAGTGGGGAACGGAAGTAGTTGGGATTAAGTAAAATAATTATTATATTTTATAGTTTACTTACGCAGGCATAAATAGATATGAGTACGACTATGACTTTTAAATAACGTCAATAATTTCTAAACTTGTGGAGATATAATATGAAGTCTAATGCAAGAAAATTTTTTTTTTAATACAATAGAAAAATAATAAAATGACAAAACAAGGAAGTACAGGAAGTACTCAATAACTTCCTTTGAAATAAATTATAAAACTTTACTACAAAAAAACTCTCTGAATAAATTTTAAATTATTTCTATATGTGGCATTGAATATTCATATATAGATTTCATTGGATGTAAGACAATGCAGTTCGCAATAAAAGAAAACATATAAAACAATAGCTGCATAGAGACCCATAAAGTTTAGTAAGCCACGTTGTCTTCCAGTCTTCTGGGACCATGTACAGAATGCGGAAACGAACGGACAGTGCTGGGACTTCTAAATAAAACGTAAACGTAATATGGGCGAGGTGGAAAAGACTAATGGTCATTGTTGATGCGAAACTCTGATAAGTACTTTTGCAATTTACTTGTATTGAACTTCTTTTTTGATTTTATATAGGTATCTCCGATATTCAAGTGGATATAACGAAGATATTCTAATATTAGTCAATCTGTGCTCCATTTTATGTCTTGGACAATAATTCCAGATGGGTTGCGGTAAATCACTGACGGAATCAAAAGACGCCTTTTGGTTAAGAGTTCGGAAGCCAGTTCAGCTGATCAGAGCCGTCTGGAAACCCAGTAGTTGCTCATTTAAAAAAAAAACAATTCAAATGACCTTAATTCTCCACATTTTATCTTTTAAATAATCTTACATTTAATGTTAAACTTAAACACAGTTTTTAGTATACTACTATAAAAATTGTGAAATACCTACACATATCATTCAAAATTGCTGATATTATCCAAAGAAATTGAAATGAACAATTACTTTATTGTGCGGGTTGATAACAAGTTGATATGACAAGACATAACGAGCCAATTCAATTTGGCCGCGCAATAACCGCTAAATTATTATGGCCTCTAACAACTTTTGTTGTCTGTAATCAATTAAAAGGACAACGGACCAATTCCAATTAGGCTATATTAATGACGAAATGGAAATGCGGTATAACTGTTACCGCGTGTTCTTTAAAATTATTTTAAACAAGTAGATGTATAATACAAGGAAATGTTGCCATCTTTAAAGTTTTCGAAAAGTTTTTTTTTTGGATTTTTTTTTCNATATCAACTTGTTATCAACCCGCACAATAAAGTAATTGTTCATTTCAATTTCTTTGGATAATATCAGCAATTTTGAATGATATGTGTAGGTATTTCACAATTTTTATAGTAGTATACTAAAAACTGTGTTTAAGTTTAACATTAAATGTAAGATTATTTAAAAGATAAAATGTGGAGAATTAAGGTCATTTGAATTGTTTTTTTTTTAAATGAGCAACTACTGGGTTTCCAGACGGCTCTGATCAGCTGAACTGGCTTCCGAACTCTTAACCAAAAGGCGTCTTTTGATTCCGTCAGTGATTTACCGCAACCCATCTGGAATTATTGTCCAAGACATAAAATGGAGCACAGATTGACTAATATTAGAATATCTTCGTTATATCCACTTGAATATCGGAGATACCTATATAAAATCAAAAAAGAAGTTCAATACAAGTAAATTGCAAAAGTACTTATCAGAGTTTCGCATCAACAATGACCATTAGTCTTTTCCACCTCGCCCATATTACGTTTACGTTTTATTTAGAAGTCCCAGCACTGTCCGTTCGTTTCCGCATTCTGTACATGGTCCCAGAAGACTGGAAGACAACGTGGCTTACTAAACTTTATGGGTCTCTATGCAGCTATTGTTTTATATGTTTTCTTTTATTGCGAACTGCATTGTCTTACATCCAATGAAATCTATATATGAATATTCAATGCCACATATAGAAATAATTTAAAATTTATTCAGAGAGTTTTTTTGTAGTAAAGTTTTATAATTTATTTCAAAGGAAGTTATTGAAGGAAGTACAGTTTTGTCATTTTATTATTTTTCTATTGTTTTAAAGTAAAAGATATTCTCAATTATTTGACTTTATAATTTATCTCCACAACTTTAGAAATTATTGACGTTATTTAAAAGTCATAGTCGTACTCATATCTATTTATGCCTGCGTAAGTAAACTATAAAATATAATAATTCTTTTTAAATTTTCTTCATATAACAGTTGAAACGCGCTAAAATTATATTATACGAAATATTTACAACTAATATGCATATATTTTCGGAAATAAATATTATATCCAATATGAAAAATCTGATTCAACTCCATTTACATATTGCAAAGCGAATGTAACAGACAACACAAGCAAGGAGTTAACTTCAAAAGCAGTCGAAACACCAATCTTCTTAACAAGTGAAGCGAAAAAATAATATCCTTATCTGATGTTAACAAAAGATATTATTCCAATTGACTTGCCAATATTCAACCCTGCTGGGGCGCGAGTGCGCTTCTTCACAATGCTTAGTACATATTTAGTATAACTGTGGAGAAAATTATTATTGCACTTTAAAATAAAGATATCTGATAAACTTCGTAGTGGCGCAGCGGTAGAACGTCTGATTTTAAAAACGGCGGTGGTGGGGTCGGTTACCACTTGGGGAAAAAATATTTCCATTTCCTTCCATGGTCAGTGGTCAGTGGTGCGACACCCATTGTCTCATAGAATGAAAGAACAATGGGAACGGAGTGTCTTAACACTAGGCTCTCCTTACCCTACCGATATACAGTGTGATACTGTAAGAAAAACTGTTAACACACATTATGTGAGATTTCTTATTCGTATGTAGCGGTTTCCTTTTTTTCATTTTATGGAAATTAAGTTTTAGTATAGAAATATTGAAATACGTTAAAAGATTTTTTGTCACTTTTTTATTATTTACGAGTTATCCTAAAAGATAAAAAAATCTTAAAGTAGATTTGATATATGTTTTTTATTTTATTGTATTTTTTTAAATCATTTTCAGCCCGTCATGGGTTTTTGGTAAATATTTAAGGAAATTTGATCATCCAATATTTTATAATTAAGTAACAAACAAACATCCAAAAATAAAATTTCGTATTTCTAATTTCAAGAAGATGTATTATTATTTAAATTTCATGGCAAACTGAGTTCCTTAACGCTTATTAAAACGAAATTGAAATCTCAAATCTTCATTTGAGTATTATTTTTAAAGAAAACAGTGTGGCAGAGTTTAACGAAGTCCTTCATTTTATCAACATCCACTGTGATTCCATTCTAAACTGTAAGTCTGACGAATAATTGAAGCCATTTAATTCCAAATCCATTATTCAATCTCACCCAAATTATCAAAGGAAATACAAAATTATGAGTAATGAAAATAAAACAAAAACGACTGAAACAATCAATTAATTTATACGGCGACCGATGGAAGAAATAAGACGAATGTAATAAACGACGATCAAAATCCGAATATTGCTTTGTTCAATTTTGTGAATCTTAAAAACACTTTCAGTTTCTTCAATTACTTAAAACATTCCCCAATAGACTTTTCATTTGTGATGTTTAACCAAGGGTTCGACTTTTCGATTGACTTGAGCGGTTCAAAGGGCGAGGGCTGGAATTAGCGCTATGCGGGGTGCACTGTACATTCGCATCAAAAGAGTATAATTTTCCAATTTTCTAAGAAAAATCGCATTCGGTATATGAAATAACAATTTATATGATATGTGAATTTGGTCTGATGCAATTGTTACAATGATTTTAACAATTGCTTTATTACATTGTGATATCTATTTTATATCGGAAATTATTTGGTATTTCATTTTACATGGACTAATATGACTTTTTTTTTCAGTTTAAGTTTCCGCATACAGCAGAGTCGGTAGAGGGTTAGGAAAGATATCCCAGATGTACGCCCCTTCTCATATCCCATAAGACACTCCGTTAAGACACTTGAATTTCAATCTTTCCGCCAAATTCTGCAAGCATTGCGTCTTGAGTGGCGACACCAGAGCGAAGAAATGAAACTATTAAATATTTAATTTCCTCCGGGGAATTGAACCCATAACCTGTAACGCTTACAGTCACCTTGTGCCCCTGCTCTTACTCACTACAATTTAATTGTTGTTATTTATCTATGAATTTAAAGTTTCCACGCCCTACTCTGCTACGCGCGGAAAAGCGTAAAGATTCGCAAAGAACATATTATAAAATTTAAAAAGATTTTTCTTCTTCTACAGCATTGCATGAACCTTTGGAATCCACAGCCGCATTTCATATAACCACACTGGAGAGACACCATAATAGAGGGAATGGACACAACAAATCATATTTATTTCTATCTACACGCAAACATGGGCAGATACTCGTATTCACATAATAACATAAGCGCCAACGATAAACAATAAACAAGTGCTAGATTATAATTTATCCAAAATAGCAAATACAAAAATCAATATACAAATCGAGAGGACATTCATTAAGGAGAGTGTTAATTGGAAAACAATTGAGTCACAAAAACACCAGCCCAACCAATTATTCGACTCTTAACGTCTGCTAATTGAAGTCATCACAATGCAGACACCAGCTCCCACTCCGACGGCGTTCGCAATTCACTGAATAAATAAATAGCTTCCAGTTCAAAGACCTGCGAGGTGTTCAGTTATTATGGAAAAAAGATATCCAGGGACCAGCCGTTCGCGATGTTGGACGATATTGTTAGCTAAATCGTCTTATAATATTTGATTATTATTTCTCACTTTAATATGAGTAACGGGTACATTTTTATAATATTTGGTCTTTTAATATAGTGCCTGTATCAAGTTTATATTGTTTTTTCTAATTCTTTTAGTACCTACCTCCTTTATTATATGTGAACAGTCGAAATCTCATTGGAATTTTTAAATGTAAGTAACATTGTGTTAAGTGTATTAGGCTAAGGATGTATTAAAAAAATATATTTTTTAAATTAAATTTCAATTAAAGCGAAACTTTTCCGCAATAAACTACGAAATAGATAGGATTCCCAAAATTATTCATATGCCTGTGAAATATGCTAACTGGTTTGAATTTAATCGAAGTTTGGTCTTAATTCCCGTACCTAGGTGGTAGTTGGACACTAAGCGTTTGTTATTCGCTAATTTAATGCGCACCCATGCACCATTACGACGTTAGGCTTCAATGGCTTAATGTTATACCACTTTTACTAGGGTTAGTATTGGAATTTATTATTTGTAATGATAGATATATCTATCATTTAATATTTTCTGTCAACGATAACTTTATTACATCTATGTATCTCAATAAAAATCATCACACAATTGCCCGTGCAAGAGAAAAAGAAAAAGAAATCTTTTCTCTTTTCTCCAATACAATAGCTTAGCATGAAACATTAACAATATATTGTTATTAACATTAAAAATAAGTATTTTCCTTCTTTTTCTTTGACATGGGCAATTGTATGATGATTTTTATTGAGATACATAGATGTAATCAATTTATCGTTGACAGAAAATATTAAAAGGTCAAGCCTTCATTTAGAAAGACTTAACAAATTATGTCAAGTTAAAAGAGCTTATAAGGTTATTTTGGGTATTTGTTAATAATTCTGCAAAAAATGGGGAACTCAGTGTCTCACCACTAGGTTTCTTCTGCCTTTCCAGCTGAATAGGATGCGTGACGCTAAAAAGAAAAAATAAGTATATACAAAAGTTAACCTCTTCTAAATTAATTACTAATTGTACCATTGTATATATACAAAATAAATGAATATAGCAATTAATATCCTAAACGATATGGGTCATACTCATATAGTATTTTATTACACTCACCACCACCAGCTATTACCGCATTTGAGTGGGGCACTCGAGGTAACTAACTAGTACCGACAGAATCGCGGCACAGTGGCGTGCCAATAAATCAAAGCGTAACTGTCAGAGGACATGCACGTAGATCGGGGTTGAATTACGCAATGAACACGCTTGGATTTTTACGAGAAATGAAGATACCTTATCAAAAATTGATTAAGTTGACACAACTAAGCTGAGAGGTCAGTCGTGGTGGAGGGTACAAGCTTGTGAATGTACCCGCGAAAGGCTGTGGGTTCGATTTCAACTCAAGGAAATGGAATATTTATTGTTTTCATTTCTTCGTTGGCGAGGCAAAGCGAGGCATTGAAATCCACCACTCACGCAATGCATCCAGAATTCAACGGAAAGTGGGAAGCGTAGTGATTTAACACTAAGCTCACTCGAAAACTTGAACTAAACTTGTTAATCGCTACAAAATAACTTTATTATTAGGTAAGTATATGCGTGTGGCATGAATGAAAATTTTAAAATATAGAAACCCCTTAATTGTCCCTTTAGCATCTTTTGAAATAAACACCCTGTCACTCCAATGTCTATTTTAACACAAGGGAATAAGCGTCACTCTTTCCCTCTCTCCCTCTTTACAAGCCTATGCAAAGATATCGAAGAGGGGTTTCGAGGTAATGTCGCTATACTAAACCTGTTTTATGGTTCGTCTTACTATAAAAATGTTATGGCATGCTTCATTATATAAACAGGGCAAACGCCGGTAGAGTTGACAAGCCGTGTCTTATACGGCTCGCTATATGGAACGCGAAATTTATGCAAATATACCTATGTTTTAACATCGACTATTGATTTCTTTATGTTCAGACGAAAAAGATACCTCAAGTTAGTTTTGAGGCTTCCTTTCACCGGGCGCTTTGTTACTTACTGCGAAAGTTTTGTTGCGAAAGCTAGATGAATCATGAATAATATATATCGTTCTAGTTCGCTTTATATTTAGACAGCCTTTGAATGGTAGGCAAAAGGAGGTTTATTGCGAGAATTTGCGAAACTACCGACGACTCCAGAAATACACTTCAAATAAAAAGTAAATAGGTTTTTTCGTGATGTCAATAAAACGCCGTGATTTTATTCTATTCTACATCTATAATTCAATGTGTATGTAGAATAAGTAACTTTTACATTTGAAGTTTTATAAAAAAATATTCAAATTTAGTCTTATTTCTAAAAATCATTGCTTTGTAAAAGCTTTCAAAAGGGTCCCAATAACATTTTTCTTCTACATCTCTCATGTACATACATCCGTTACGATTTTCTTACAATTATAGATTTTAGTTTCATATTTAATGGAGAAAGGAGTGTTTTAACATCTCCCTCTGCCTACCCTGCTATACGCTGAACACATCATGAAGCTGATTTATATACGAAATATAATAAAAATACATATTATTTTAAATAGCATTTGAAATATCTCTCATATTCTCTCGCTAGAATATTAATTTAGTTGTTATCAAACTACCGTGAATAAATCCCTTTGAAGACCGCAACCTCCCTAGTTGTCACGTAGACCCATTGCTACGTTTTTCATGTTATATTTCAGTAATCTAGTTTTGAAAGGTGCAAATAAAAAAATAATTTAATAAACATAAAAATCAAGTAAATTTATTAGAAAATATAATATTTCATACAATTACATTTTTTTTTACACATATTTATCATCATCATTACTTAGTATGAGTGCCTAATGATCGTACTAGTTGATCGTACCAGTTAAGTTTAGTTCCAAAGTAGATTTATTTTCATTTCCCCAAGTAAGACTGCGTAGTGTTGAGTTTCGACACTACATGCGTTGTCTATGAAAACCGTGGAAAATGAAGAACAGCTTGTCTGAAGATTTTTTTGGAAAAAAATACAGCAGGGCCGGCCTAGTGTTAAGACACTCCGTTTCCCACTTTTCGCCGAATTCTGGGGGCATTACGTCTCAAGTGGCAGAACTTCACGCCGCTCTATGCCTCGACACCAGAGCGAAGAAATGAAACATAAATTCGTTTTTACAAATCGAATACAAGAAAAACGATAAAATAAATCTAGAAACATTTATTTTACACCGATCATAAAGTCCACGATTGTTCTTATTCAGATTTATGATGTGATCTAAATATGAAATTGAAAATACTACATAAAATTAAAAAGAATTAAATCAGCTTCACGCTGTATCCCGCACACAGCAGGGTAGCCTCAACAGAAAGTGGGGAACGGAGTATCTTAACACTTGGTTTCTCTCTGCCTACTAAAACTCATCTCGATATCGATACACAATTTTTTCATATACCAGGCTAAGTATTACCCAGCTCAAAGGATTATGACAGTTTGTAGTGGATATTAAGAATGGGATGGGCAATTAAGTATAACATGTTATTAAGCAATAGCCTTAATATATAGCTAAAGCTGTAACAATCGGTGTTCAATGCTTGCCAAAGCTATTTCCATAACTCGAGAGTTAGTCTTAACATAGTAGATTTCAGTATAACCGCCATCACTTTGGGGATATAGGGTGCTTTCGGCACGGATACGATTTTTGTAAAGTAGTAATATTGTTTTTTTCTTTGTGTTAATTAATTAGAATTAAGTAGTAAGTTGCTTTTTTTTCTATTATTATTTAGTTTTTATGATTTCTATTTACTTTGTTATGGTTCATTTACAAATATTTTATATCGCAATGTATCTTACCTGAACCTAATTTCATAATAAAAGAAATGGATAGAGCATATTGTCACAGATAAAATTGATAAATGGGCCAAAGCAAACAGAGTGGTACCCACGAGATGGGAAAAGGACCAGGTTGGATAGGTTGACCAGTAAGAGGATGAGAAGACGATTATGTCAACGTAGCAGTGAAGCAATGGATGAGAGTGGTTAGAGATAGAAAAGGCTGGAACGTTTTAGAGGAGGCCTATGACGAAAGACAAACTACACCACATATACGAATTCTTATAAACAAGTTCATTAAAATGTAAAATGGTAGTAAATAAAGGCTTATGCTATGTGTAATTTGTATTTAATTTTATTCCCGTATCACATATCGTACAGTATAAACAAAACGACTACACGACCAAGCTCCAGCACCAGAGACCACGATATAAATATTTCAGAATGGAGAATTATACTCCTACCGATACCGCGCTTTATACATCCGAATGGAAAGCGCTTTTCCGATTGAGGTTGGACGCTTCATAGAATGTAGTTTCTTGGTGATATATTGTTAATTCAACGAAGAAGGGAAATGTGCTTTTGATTTGTATAGGATATAATTTTATGTAAATATATGTACATATTATACTCGTATACAATTTTAAGCTGTTGGGAAATGGGTGCTACGACGCTTGGGTATCTATTATACGGAGAATTACTTAAATGAATGAATAAACTTATTTAGGAAGCATTATTTTTGGTTTTTTTTTGTGTTATTTGGAGAAGTAAAAAAAATATTTTTGTACTATGATACATATAATCACAATTTTTTTAATAATCCAATTGTATACGAGTATATTTAAAATATTGTATATTTTATTCAGTGATTTAATTTCCCTTATATGAAGATATATATTAGGCACACCTAAATTTCACAGACAGCATATTAATTAAAATAAATACAATAAATAATAGTAATAACTTGTAGTAGGTATATACAGATAGGGTACCTACCTATTATTAAAATATATAGACAACTAGTGGACCCAAACGCGGCTACGCCCGCTTGAACTATACGAATATTTATTAAATATATTTATGAAATTATTTTTAGCTTTCAATAGAGAGATGCGTTAAGTAAGCTCATTTTGGGTGACGTTTTCTAACAACAAACTTTCCAAAGCGTTGCTTAGCGACGGTCGCCTAGCGACGGTTGTTATTAACATGGCGGAATAAATTGCATGTCAAATTAATGAATATTTTAATATATTACTATATATCGACAATATTACAAATTTGACAAAAAAATCCTATGTTCATCCCGAGACCCTCAAGTATCTCTATATGAGTATTTTATCACAATTAAATTAGCGGTTTGGCCCTGATTGCGTAAAAGACAGACAGACAGACAGACAGACAGACAGACAGACAGACAGAGTTACTTTCGAATTTATAATATAGGTGTAGGGATTTGTACCAGGAGGTATCTCCTGTAAACAAAACACAGTGATGTATTACGTATTTATAGCGCGTTGATACGGAAATTGCAGTTTTGTAATATTTACAAAGTACGCGGGATTAATATTTGGGGTTAATTTGAAAGCGGGTGGCGTTTGTACAGACATATTCAGTTTTCATTTCCTTCACCTGATTTTGGGGAAGTAACGACCTTCCTATATTTTTTTCGTTTTCTGCTCAGACTCATTTTTCTTGTTGTGATAGCTAGTGTTTTATCTTCATAATTGAATATTATACGTTTTATATTAAACATGATACTTCTTAAAACAAAATATGCATATTGGATGGCTTTATTAATCATGAAGCTTTGTACAATATAGAAGAATACTTCAAAACAACTGATAAAAACTTATTCTTTTGTTATACATATTTTTATAATTAATTGAAGTATGTACTTAATGTGAAACCATAACAAACTAGGTAAAGCACTCCTCACATGCACTCCTTAGCAAAAATGAGAATTATATTTTTTTCCGTAACATATAAAAATCTAAGGTCTAAAACATCTAATGAGGTATTCTAAAAGAATTTCTAAGTTATAAAAGTATGGAAATAACCTCTACGCAAAAACAGATTAAAAGAACGGCATTCTTTACCAACTAAAAACATAAAGGGAAAGATCACCGGACTATAAGATAGTGTTAACTTAAATATTGTTTTTAAATTAGTGTGTGCCCCTTTGTGCCCCTTAACACTACTGGTCTACAGTCGTGGTTAGGGGCACCAAGTATGACTGTAAAATCGACTGGTTGTGGGTTCGATCCCCACTCGAGGAGATGAAATATTCATTTCAATTTATATTTCCATTTCTTCTCTCTGGTGTCGACGCAAAAGCGCAGCGTTGGGTTCTCCCACTCAACACGAAACGCCCCCAGAATTCAGCAGAAAGTGAGGAACGGAATGTCATAATACCCCGGCTTCCTCTGCCTACACTGCTGTGTGCGTGATACAGCGTGAAGCTGAATGAATTTATTTGTTTCTAATATTATATTGAATAATATATCAACAATTTTCAGCGCTTAAGAGAATAGTTGTCACACAGTTGGTCCCTAGTGGCTCATGAATGTGACTGTAAACGCGACGCGAAGTGTATTTTAATTTCTTACATTTTATGATTGTTTGGGTCAGATAACTTTATTTTGAGTACTTACCTTAGTAATTATTTGTCTTAACAAAACGCTTATAACTTGTACCTATTATTAACAAGTGCATAAAACTCTAGGGAGCGTGTTAGTAAGTTCGTTTGAATGATTCGACACCTCCCTTGAGGTTTGAACCCTTTCAACCCCTCAGAGGGGTTCTATGTAGAATAATTTTAGCTGTCTATAACAGCATTTGTGTAGAAGGGATGAGAGATTTTAAAAGTCTAATATTTTTAATGGAAATTCTTATACAAGGAAAAGAATCGCAAGACCTATGTGTAAAGTAGTATTTAAGTTTACATTAATGGAAATAACAATATTATAATATTTATGTTATGAACGTATCAAACATTATTAAATTCAGATTCATTCAGATGCAATTACAAGGAACTGCACGCATTTCCTGCATTTTGTTTTTTTTAAAAAGCTGCAAATATAATTAAATGAAACCAATATGACATTTTTATTATTTATATTACCTTCTTTCGACCCACGCCCTTTAGTATTTGTACTTTTATTTATATTTTTATATGTCTATTTATATTGATATATCTCTAATAAATAATATCTACACATGTAAGTATCGACACGCCTAACATGTACGTGTTACAGCCACAGCTACCATACTTAATTGCCTTTGTTCAGACAGCTGGAATAATGGATTTTTCCTTTTGTAAACGCTCAACTAAAAATAGAAACAAATGAAACTATCAATTAAATTGTGATATGTTTTCCCAAATATATACATTTTGTTTTATTTATTACTTTCTATATATTTTCAGCTTCACACTGTATCCCGCATGTAGCAGGATAGGTAGAAAGAAGGTACCTAGTGTAAAGACACTCTGCTCTCCACTTTCCGTCGAATTATTAGCTTCAATATTTTACTTATTAGTATTAGTTGTTGTCTTTTACCATACCATCTATAACAATGAAAAGTTAGATCATATTACAGGTGGGGTAATAGGTAAATAATCTAATGAACAGCGGGGTCAAGCATCGCTGTGAGGCGAAACATGTGTATTTTTGCCTTAAGTGTCGTATATTTTTATATTTTTCGTATGTTGTTTATTATACGTAGTAGTTATAAAAAATCTCTAAACTTTTAGAAAAAACCAAGTAGGTATAATCTAAGCTGTATATCACTTTTATATAAGCTAACATCTCAAGCCGGCAGACGTGTCATAAGCTGGTGGCTTAGCTTCAAAGGTGTTTGACGGCAGCTCAAGGCTGTGACACATGCAAGGGTCAATCACGACGCCATCAAACATTAATGGGTCATTACACTAATGAAACCTATCAGATCGTTCCGTCATTTGCCATCGTCGACGCTCTGTAGAGCTTTTCTTTTATACTTCGTCACCAAAGAATCTTTTGTTCTGCTTTTAGCATCTTAGATAAAAACAATATTTTTTAAAAATTGTATAAGATAAGTATGTTTATGAGCACAGAGTGTGATGGTTGGCATGTGCGACAGGTAGTGGGCTCAAATCCCACTTGAGGAAATAAAATAATTAATGTTTTCATTTCTTCGCTCTGGTATCGAGGCAAAATGTGGCGTTGAGTTCTGACACTCAACAGGTAATGTCTCAAAAATTCGATGAACGGAGAGTTTTAACACTAAGTTCCCTCTGTGTGAGGGGTACAGCCTGACCCTTAAAAAAATTTGAAATATTCTTTACATGTGGAAGTCAGTTCAAACGTCCACCGCATTTACAGTATTTTAATTTAATGCGCACTTTATGATTACTTTCGAAATGGTTTCTATTTTTCAGGGGCTTATTATATATTCTTCTCAATATGAACCCAAAACCATTCATCATTCTTGCCTTATCCTTAATAAGGTTCGCCTTTGTGTCCTATCCCTTTCTTTTTTGTCCCGCGCCATCTTGCTCCCCTTAACCTATATTCACACATTTCACATATTCTCTGATCTTAGAGACCTCTTTATTAGATGAATATATTTTATGTTATGTTGTTATTTTAGACATTGCTTTGCAGGAATATCATTTTGTGAAATATTTTTTTTGGGCGATGAAAAAAAATGTATCTACTTTGAAATTATTAGGTTTTTTAAATGCTTTCGAAGTGGATTATTTCTTTTATGTGTTTATTTAACAATCACGCTGTATCCCTCATGAAGCAGGGTAGGCGAGGGGACCCTAGTGTTAAGACACTCCGCCGAATCGAACGCCGGAACTCAACACCGCGTTTAGCCTGATACAAGAGCAATGAAATAAAAATATTAAATATTTCATTTCCTCAAGATTGAACCCGCAACCTGTAGCGTTTACAGTCGCACGTTCATTCCTCTGTGCCATTTCAAGTTTTGCGTATATAAAACAAGTGAATGCGTTCTTGAATTGTGAGTTTTATTTGATTTGAGAAAACAACTGCAGTGTTGGGTTTTACATATTATTTGCAATGTCTTAATTAGGCGTGAAGTAAAGTAAATATTCATCAATTTACCACGGGACGTTCCAGACACTTGTAAGATGTATGCCGTAGAAAGAAAAAAAATATTGAAGTCTTATAAGAAAAAAATCAAAGTTACATGTCTACTGTCTCTGTCTCTCCGCAATTTTATTACATTATTTTAAGCAAAATAAATAGAAATACAATAAAACAGCTCACACCGGATAGTTCTCCTTGTCATCAATGTTTCAAAATGAAAGAGTCTCCAACAATATTTTCCGCACTTATGAGTTCGCGAAGTTTAACGTTCTTTAACTTTATTAGAAGTTTCGAAAGCTTTACGTGTGCGCAATGAATTATCTTACGTACTCAGGCTTACCTCGCTGTATTCTGTACGTGCTGTGATATATCGAAAAAAAGTTTTGTTTTTCAATTTTTTTGTAAGAATTGTTTTATTTTATATATTTATTGCATTAATAATGAATATATTTATCACATTCATTTATATTTGTCTCTGGAAAGAGACCCCCGGATGCTCAAGGCAGCTATGGTTGGATATCGAGATGCAGGACATAAGAAGGAATGGACTAACCACCGAGAACATTAAAGATCGAAAAAGAAGTGCCAAGTGGAGTTGGTTAACCAGGAAGGCAGATCCTGACCAGATAAGCCGCGATTAATCAAAGGAAGAAGGAAATTTATCACGTTCGCATTATGGTAGGCAAAGGGTACTAAGAGTTAAGACGCTCTGTATCAACTTTTCTTCCAATTTTCAGGATATTGTTACACAGCGTTCTTGCGATAGCTTTGATACACTTCGAAGCTTGTTAGAAAATGCTTAGTTATTAGTAACCTATTCTTAAATAAATAATTTTCTATTGACTTCTATAGTTTTTCTTAACTTGAGGCTAACTTAGGTCATCACACTAATTTCTAACATAATATAGGAGAAAGCACGTCGACTTAAGTTCCAACGGATTGATTCAGAATACGGAGCCTGATCGGTCTGACGAGGTGGAGCGTAAAATGAGTTATCCGCATCACCGCCCCGGCCCTCTGCCAACACGAGCACCAGCAAACATCCATTGTCTCGATCATAAAACGTACTGAGATTCCGTAGCGGACTTCTTGGGTGCTTTTCTGTAAACTTGTTTCCATTACCAAAACTTATTGGAAGGATTCCAATATTTTTCGACTCGTTGCATTTTGGGTGCATACAGGCAAGTGTTTTATTGCCATCGACAGGAATATTTTCCGGTTCGATTTCGTAGGTAATGCGTTGTGTCATCGCGTAACGTTGTTTCAACGGATATTTGGATGAAGGAAGCGGATTTTTAAATGTAACATTGTTTTATTTAAATATATGTGTATCGTTATTCGTTATTATGTAATTATGTACATGTTGGTTTTCAATTTCACATTGTATCTCTAGCACAGAAGAACCTGGTAACCTAATGTTAAAATACTCCGCTCTCCATTCACACACTTCCGCTTCTCACTTTCAATTTCAAGAATTGAATTGAATTCAGCGTTCAAGGCTGCCATTTACGTGTGTTTGTCCAATATTTAATATTTAATATTATAGTAATCCTCCTCGAAGTTAATTATTATGGTAAGTATTCGTAGTAATTCGTAGTAGATATTATGGACTTGTTCAAGATTTATTTAACCGACAGACATTTAATTATTTAAAGTTCGAAATGTCATATTTAAGATAAATATTGTATGCCTACGTATATATGTTAGGAGTTTCCATGTAAATACAAATATATTTAATGGAAAACAATAAAAAAAGTCTGTGACAATAATAGTGGAAAAATAACAAATCAACTAGAAAATGGTCAGTAGACATATATAAAGACAGACGATTTCCGCATCCATTTCAAAATTTCCTTTAGGGGAATGTTTTTGTTGGGATAAAGGGAAAATTTATTACTAGCTTATAATAGACTAGGGGAAACAATTCTTGATCACTGCATGATTCAAACAATAATTTGGTTGAAAATAAAAAAGAAGATTTTTAGTTTATAATTTTTTTTACTACGAGTATTTTGTATGTTATCCTATCCTATATCTTATAAAACAAAGTCGCTTTTCGTGTCTGTCTGTTGTTTCTAACTCTTCTTCTTCTAAACCACCCAACGGATTTTGATGCGGTCTTCACCATTAAGTCGAGTGTTTTTCGTAGAAGGTTTATATATAGTTTATTATTT
>JAKRZM010000312.1:44713-83380 GCA_036379175.1 Heliconius cydno galanthus
GTTTAATTAATTTTCACATTATCTTAAGTGCTTTGCAAACATACATTATATGAATAATCCAGTAGTAAAAGCGGGCGAAGCCGCAAGGGGGTCGCTAGTATTCTAATAATTTTGTGAAGATATTCGATTCCTACTCGAAGAAATGAAACATTCGCTCTGGTGTCGAGGCAAGGCGCAACGTCGAGTTTCACCACACAACAGGCAATGCCTCCAGAATTTGATGGAAAATGGAGAACGGAGTGTCTTAGCACTAGGTTCCCTCTGCCTGCCCTGATGTGTACGGAATACAGCCTGAAGCTGTCAAAGCAGCTTCAACGTTTACTTTCAGACAATAAAACTATCAAACTGGCGTTTATATGCTTTGCATGCTAACTCCAGCAGGATATTCGGACAGCTCGTAGCTTATTAGAATTAAATCAACAGACACTTGTTGATGTTGCGTTATCATAGGACGGACGGATGCAGGACAGTTACATAATTAGACAGGTCTACTGTTTACTGTGCGCTGTGCATACAGTTAGTTTTCAGGTAATATATGAAAATTTATTTCTGAATGAAAATGGAAAAATAAGTGTAAATAAAATACTACTAAGCAGGAGAGATCCTGCTTTCTCGCAGGATGTGTAAAGATAAAAAAAGAAGGTTAAGTGTGACTCGAAGTCGCCCACCGAGGTTCTGTATCAATTTTAGAATTGAAGGTCAAAGGGAAGCAAAACTTTTCACTTGTTCACTTTCCTTTATTTGTATTGTAAATTCTCACTTCGAACCAAACTTCATAACTCTACTAGATCTATGGGGAGTACCCCATAGTTTTGATTACGCTGCGTATTTCATATAAAATGCAGCAAAATCTTTTGATTGCAATCACGTTAAAGCGTGATTTTTACTGTGTTGCAAGCCGATGCATCTAAGTTCATATTGTTTCAGCTTTATTCCTCCACGCGCGATCTTCTTGACTGACAGCCAACGTGATGGGTATTCATGATAAGGGTTCCGTTTTTACCTTATAAGGTACGGAATCCTAAAATTACAACGTTAATGTTATATTTAAAGTTTTTTTATTCGTTTCCGCAAGTCAAATGGATGTTGTGCAGGAATTCAATACAATATAAATAATAAACACTACAATTAATGTTTATATTTGATTGTATACTATAACGTAACGGAAAAAAATAGACCAAACAAAAGTTGCTTACAAAGTACTAAATAATAGTTCATATTGTTCCTTCTGAGTAACTGACTATAAACTATAACAAATGTAAAGACTTCTGAGAAAGCAATTTTACATTACGCTTTCTAAGAACGTTGGCGATATATACATACTATGTATTTGTGTATGATAATAAAAATGCAACAGAATGTAATTGTAAACTATATCTAAATATGTACGTATTATATTGCATTCCTATATTCATTTGTTAAAAGATATATGTAGGAAGAGTGAGCGGTAAGAGAGGTAGAGGAGACCTCAGTTGAGTTACTGGAGGAAGGTCACTTAAAAAACATGAGGACACCCCGTAAAGCTAAAAAAAATCATATTAAAAAGTTTTTTCAAATATTTATATAATATTATTATTATAAATATTCAAATAAAATGTTTCAATTTAAACTTTTATTATAACTAAAAATCATTTTTTAATACTCAACATAAGAGAAAGAAAATGTCATAAAATAATTTTTTATTTCAGTTAAAAAGAAAAGGCATTTTAAACTATTCGGTTATTCCGCAAAGTCGACTGCATTGATTGTGATCGACTTTGTCACAATTATTAAAGTTCAAATGGGACGTCCATTTACTTTAAAAAATATGTATTGATAATATTTTTTAGCCACGTTATATGAGTTATAAGAGTATTATACAATTATATATAGCTAATCAATAGTTTAGTCTTGTTAATATTGTAACAACAAAAAATTAAATGAGAAATCAAAAATAGTTTTAGCTCTCTTCCGTTCGAATCTAGTCATAGCTAAAAGCATTATTAAGTACTAGGTACTCTTTAAGTGCCTTTTCACGCATAAATCCGTTTTATATTAAAAAAATATAATTTTCTTAATAATTATAAAGTAAAATAAGAATAACTATCCCCATTCTATATGTTCTTCTTTCTATTGTAATAAAACTCCGATATACAAGATTCGTTTTTGTTTATATGTTTCAATGTTTTTCAAGTTATTGGAACATATTCCACAGGTAATAAGGCAAAAGTTAAGTAAGAACAAAGGGAACGGTTTCTTGTTACTCTTCTTTTACGTGCTATTAACCACATGTAAAATTTGCTAAATTTTCAAGGAAAATTTTCTTGAACATTATTCTGAATTTTTATGATGAAAATGTTATTATGCATATTACCATCCTTATCTTATTTTTTTATTTTCATATGAAAATTACCTTATATCTTGTGAACTTCCAAGTTGAAAAAGTACAAACAGATATTATTGTATTATTAGTGCAGTGGCACGAGGGTGCGACTTAAAACGCGATATGTTATGGGTTCAAATTCAAATTTAAGTAAAACTAAAAATTATTATATTCTATAGATATCTATCATTAATTTCATTCTGAAAAACGATCACACTTAAAATGAAAAACTTAACAGACGCTTCCTTACAATAAAGTCTTAAGAAATGTAAAAAGAAAAATCTTCAAGTGGAAAATATAAAAAAATATATTTATTCGCATAATTTCACAGCCTAGGCTACTGCCGCCTTGGGCTCAGCTTTGCACAATAATTCAAACAATAGATGTCGACTGTCACCGCTGCACTGTATCTGTTACTACAATACGCACAATACTATGAATGAACGAATAAACTCGCCTTGTTGTTAATTAATTCGCTTATTCATAGCAGGACTCCCTCACTCTCTCTCCAGTGAAAATAACAGAAATGCCTTTGGCGAAGGGAAACGGTAATTGCATTGGCTGTATTTTCACCAGGCCAAAGGACATCCGCCGGATGGAAACCTCTCGATAAAAAAAACTATTTCTTTTCATAACCTATTGAGTGATAGATCCTCTTAAGGCTTACCTTATGTGTGGATTTTTTCGTTTTTTATCTGCGAGTCAATAAGGATGGGTTAAGTTATTTTTAGGTAGGTGTATTTATTGAAACTTTTCTACGTTTTATTTGGACACTTTCTTTGAAAATTGTATAGTATTTTGTAATTGTATATTAATTTAAATAAATAAAGTTGATATTTTAGAAGATATCGCAGGGGTGGTTATCTCGTCGTATATCTCGCGGTTAACAGCGGTTACGGCGGGTTCGGCAGACATAAGATCACATAAGTGAATGTGAGATCATATGTGTGGATACCAAATCACATATATGTATGTGAAATGAGGTGCGTGGACGCAAGACCACATGTGGAACTAGAATCATATATGTAAGATTACATATGTGGAATTAAGATGTCGTATATGGATGTGACATCACATGTTTAAATCCATGTGTGGATGTGAGATCACATATGTGAATGTGAGATGACAAATGATTATATGGACGTAAAATCACATGGAGAATGGAATGTTATGATTTTGCTTTTTTTTCTCACGTTTCATACATATTATAAATAAAACTTGATGTTCCTACTATAATTATTTTGATCTTCCAATGTACTTTATTTAAGGGCTAGTAGAATCAATATTAGTTTTCCTCTCAAGAAAACCAAATACTAAAAAACTGACTGTGATTGCACTAAAAATTTTAATGCACCGTTTTACAAAATTCATCACCAGCCATTACAGTTCCGCTATGCAGCAGAATGGAAGTAAAACAATAATGCAATGTCTTAAAGCATTCGGCTGTAACTATCTTCATTTGTAATAAAGGAAATGTATTTTTAAGTCGTCGCCGTCGCGTCTTCGCCCGAGTTCGCTCAATTATCTACGAATCTCATGACGCACTACAAAAAGCAATTAATAAGGTGCAGGTAAAGAATGCTTGTAGGTACTAAGATTTAAGTACTAAGATTTCTGCAAAGGCTGACTAATGCCGTACATTTATGTTCCCAATTAATATAAACTGGCAATATTGAATTTTTACTTTTTATATAGTTAAATTTAACCTATAACGAGCCAAGTAAATTAATTATAATAAATAAAAAAGATGCATTTTCCTGTCATTGTTGTGAACATTCAGATTTCTTATTTAAATTTTGTTTTGCTGATATTAAAGCAAGATATTATCAGCTCTTAAGCAAACGACAGAGAAAAAAATAAAAAAATCGGTCAATTACGAATCGAAATCGCTCATTCATGGTTTCATATTAATTTCAGAATTGTAGGTCAAAAGGAAGTACAAGTTACAAGTAGAAAAACTTAAATATGCGACCGTATCACTCATTTGTACAGTAAAATGTCCTTTTTACTTTTTAAAAAGAAATATTCCAAGTAAGACCAAAGGGAAGTATACAATTAAAAGTGTTAGAATATAATCTATCTTCACAATGATTGTATACTGAAATCATGGTAAATATATACTCATATTAGCTAGCTAGAATGTTAATTAAGTTGGAAGCAAATACAGACTGTCAAAGAGCAAATAGGTTTAATTAATAGAGCACGGCCGTGTCTTAGAATTAACGGGATCTTGTCATTCGCAAACAGAGATGCTTAGGGGTTATTTAATAGGAAGTCCGTGATATGAACGATGGAATGACTGATAGGTGACTAACTGAAAATACTTTTTAATTCTGAAAATCTTTAACTGTTTTTGGCACGCTGTGCTCTCACATAGTTGGTGTAAGTAGAGGGAACCCAATGCTTAGACACTTCGTTCCCTTTAAGTCACTTCTGTTACCCATCTTCCTCCAAAGTCTGGAGGATTTGTGTAGTGGGTTCAAATACAAGTCGGGTCGATTTTAATTTATATTTACATATTTTAACTACAATTAGAAAGTCTGTTTTACATTTAATATTAGATTTATACTCAAATTGTTTCGCGATACCATTATTCCACGAATAGGTAAATCTTGAAATAAACTACGTTTCAGGATTTCCAAGACTTCGATTCACTTGACAAGTTTAACCACACTGAAAATGTGAAAGGATTTGTGCATTCTTTTGCGTATTTGTTCAATAAATTGACAAATTTCAATGCTCTGATAAATGTAGCTGTTGACAGGTGTTATATAAGCTGTTCGGGTAAAAATATAAGTATATTACGATAATTTAAGGGATATTGATATTAAATATATATATATATATATATTTGTCACTAACTAAGATCCTTTTTATTTTCACGCTGTATCCCGAATTTCTTGGAGTAGGTAAAGAAAACCTAGAGTTAAGGCACTCTATTTCCTATTCTCCGTCTAATATTTACGTCATTTAATTAAGACAATAATAATATTATGATAATGTAACTTATTTACAAAAACCTTTTCAGCTTATCTGAACTACAACAGTGTACTTTAAGAACATCGACAGCTATAACTCGCAAGGTCCAGACAGGTGGTACACGGTACGTTACCACCGTGGACCGATAAATCATGAACTATTCGGTATCACGGATTGTTCAAACTCGAGCCGTACCCATATACCACACTTAGCAGCTTTGGAAAGAGTTTTCTGGAGTAATAATGAAATTCTATTCTACTATTCTTGTTCCTATGATAATGTTCATATTAATTTAAATTTCTTTCGTTAAACCAACAAACTTTACCTAATTTTGCATATTTTAATTTTGCAAGTTTTAATTATTAATATATAATTATAATAATGTTAATAAGAGCACAAGCGTGTGAATATAAACGCGACAGGTTGTGTGCTCGAAATGAAATATTTATTATTTTCACTTTCTTCGCTCTAGTTTCGACCGACATAGAGTTCCGCCATTGAAAATGGCTCTAGAATAAGCCGAAAGTGGGGAGCGGAGTGTCTCTGCCCTGCAACATGCAGGTTACAAGGCGAAGCTAAGAAAAGAAAATACGGAAACTGCCTTATTAAAATTTTTCATCAATCGAGAATATGTGAACTGCGCCTAATTATCTCTATAGGTACCAACATGAAATCTAAAAAAACCAAATCCCATCCTGTCAACTCACCTTCTAGCTGATTATACCATTAAATAAACACCTATACTATTTTGATTAGGTCCAAAGCTTAACTAACGGTAACAACTAACAAGTACAGCCAGCTCCACAGACAGGTAGACAAATCCGCTACGAGCCAATAAATCACGAAACCACTCGCTATTGCGGGATCATCCGATACACTTGATTCATGCACCAGATTCGACCACACTGAAAGGTACTGAACTGAACAAATATAACCAATAAATCTGCTTAAAATATTTTTAAGCTCCATTTTGTGTTGGAAATGGTAATTTATTTCTATGTTACATTTAAGGGTTGAAATTTAAATGGAAAATAGCATGTATATTGCTTTTTCATAGTGTAAGTTCACTTTACTCTGGTTTAGTTTTGGCAATAATAGTATAAATATAGTACCGAAGTTAGTCTCATAAGCAGAGTAATTTCCAGACTGTATCCTACAAACTGAAACATTTTAATTAACAACAATAGTCCCATACTATTATTGTAATATGTAATTACACCAAAAGTAGGTAACAGTCTAACCATCTCTATGGGGTAGGCGGAGGGAATCTAGTGTTAAGACATTCCGTTCTCCACTTTCCGCCGAATTTCGGAGGCATTGAGTGACGGAACTTAAAGACGCGCTTTGCCACGATACTAGAGCGAAGAAATGAAGGAAAGAAATCTAAAATAAAAAATAAAAAATCTCGAGTGAACATCGAACCCACAATTAGTCGCGTTTACAGGCACACACTTGTGCCCCTACCCTACTAATCTACCCTTCCCAAAAAGTATTTCTAATAACGCTCATGTATCTTTGATGATGATTCAAAGGATATAATATTACATCATATTTCCCCGAACATTTCAGAAGTCCACATTCAAGACATTGACATTAACAAACTTCCAACAGCCTCTCGTTAGATAAACGGCACCCTTTGCTTACTTCCAGCGACAAAGGAAAGTTCCCAACTCGAGCGACTGAAAAATATTACCCATCTTAAGTTTAATCTCTTGAAAACGTAGGAAGCATTTGCAAATAGAATTCTACATTTTAGTAATGTTTACAGATAGACTTGATGGTGCGGTGACGAGAACTTTCGTAATGCTTCTTATTTTTATTGTTATTGTTTGTTATATTTCAATGTTTTGACTCGAGCTCTACCACAAGTATTTAATAGTTCCAAGATAACATTTATTGGAATGGTATTTTTATTATGAAATTATTTTATATACTTTTTATAGTGAACAATTATAATAATAATTTTTAGTAATGATATGCAAACTCACTGTACATTTGCACTATTGTCAATACAGAAGTAGGTATGTCGCATTATAGAGAGAAAAATGTTGTAAATATATTAAATACTCTTGTCTCCTAAAATACTAGTATATACTATTTATGTTACTATTACATATAAAATGAAAGTTATTTTAAATTGCTTAAATTCAAGCTTAAAGAACAATTGAAGCTACTATAAATGGGATTCGAATATGTTTCTTGGGTAGTACTATCTAGTGCTCACACTATAGGCTAACAAACCATCTACTAGGTACATTTTAAAATAGCAGAGATAATACAAGAATATTACATTAAAATAAATGTGAATCATGCCCAGTGAGGTATTTTAATTAAACAATAACTACCGTTGAACACGGTACAAAATAATTTATTTACTGTTTTCACTAAGCCGATAATTTCTAGTCATCTATATGTATATAGTTTATTCCAACCAAATGAATGCAATATTTAATTTTATTTACACTATATATGTATTTTGTGTTGATTTTTTTTGTATATACCTATTTATTTTAAATTATACAAAAAGGAATGGAAATATGAACTTATAGTAAAACCTCTATATACTCCTTAGTATTTATTTACAAAAATATTGCTTATAGAATATAGAACAAATATCAAAAAATCCCATTAAAATTGTGTATTATTAAATTAGTGGTTCTGAAAGGACAACCATACATTTTCTGATAAAAAAATAGATTATAAATACATTTCAAATATCATCTTTTCAGCTTAGGCATGGTACATTAACACTTTTGAAGATAAATTAATAAAAAAAGAAAAATCTAAAATTAAAACCGTTTCATAGTTTCAATTGAACTATTCTAGTTCAATTGAAACTATGAAACGGTGTGAAAGCAAGCAATTTTTAATAAGATTATTAGTGTACCGCTAACGAACGCTCGCAGACTGGGACGCGAATTGACAATAAATAACAAATGACCGCACCGTGCCATCCCTTGTTTATATATACTTGTGCTTATAATTATGGTGTCAGGTTCGTGATTTATCTCCATGGCTGGTCCACTAAAGTATAAAATAAGATCTAACGTTAAAACGTTGAGGCCGGTCGTGGCAGTGTGTGATTGTAACAGGCTGTGGGTTCGATTCCTAGACGATGAAATTAAATATTTCATATTTTAATTTCTTCTTCCTGATGAAGAACAGGCACGGCGGTTAGCTTTGTCTACCATTTAACATGCAATGACTAAAGAATTCGGCAAATTGGGAACGTAATATCTTAACACTAGGTTCCTTCTGACTACCATGTTGTTTGCGAGATGCAGCTTGAAGCTAAGAGTTAAAAACAAATATGGAAGCGGATAATAAGCACAGACAGACATAATTATTATAAGTGTTCATACAATAAAAAAAATAGTAGAGTTACTAATATTCGTAGCGACCTATCGCGATTAAAAATTATAAATAAGTAAATATACTGTAATTCAAATAATTACAATAATAAAATTTATATATTAATAAATTAATAATTAACATCAACTTATAACAAAAATAAACATAATATTTCACATTAGAATCGTACCGGGTACCACCGCAGGTCAAAGTTGGTCCTCACAAAGTGATTCTAACTATACCAATTAAAACTCGTTAAACGTATCGCTGTTGTTGGCCATCTGTTCAAGTGTATTAGACATAAAACATCTATTAAGGACGGTGTCAGAGCCTCAGCTTGATTGAGATGATCTTTTCTGTAAATAATCTGGAAGTAACTTAAAAAATAACATTATATATATTATCTATATATATAAAAGGACTTGTCCTCACTGACTGAGGTAAGACGCACGCACAGCCGTAACCGCTGACGGTAGAAACGTGAAATTTGGACAAATGTTTACTTTCGTAATCCGGATATCCACTAAGAAGCAATTTTGAAAAATTTTTACCCTAAAGGGGTGAAATAGGGGTTGAAAGTTTGTATGGAAAAAAAATTAAATCAGCACCGATATTTATAAAATTTAAAATTTATATTTTTAAAAGTATTTAATTGAACACGTGTTTCATCGTTTTCTACAATTCACCCCCTAAGGCTGCAAATGAGGGGTTGAAAGTTTATATGGAAAAATCTTTAAATCGCCACCGATTTTTATAACTCTTAAATATATTTCATTCAACACATGTTTCGTGGTTTATTAGAATTCACCCCTAAATAAGCAAGCGAAGCTGCGCGCGTCCGCTAGTATTACATATTTATAATTAGCACAAATTCTGTATTATGTAAATAAATCTCCAATTTTGTTAACTTTTGCTATATTGTAAAAGGAATTAATAAATATGACAGAGAAGATAAAAGGAAAAAATAAATAATATACGGAGTGTCTTAACACTAGATATACAGCGTGAAGTTGAAAATTATAAATCTTGTAGGTATCACATTTTAAAGGTATATTTAATGTATTACAAGGTTAAACAGTTACTCTATTTCAATTAGTTTCGTGCCCGCGTTTAGTAGGTTAGGCAGAGAAACTAGTGCCGAATTTTTTCTCCACTTACAGCCTAAATTCAAGGCACTGAGGCAATACCATCAATGCCTTGAATTTGGGCAGACGATTTGGACAATTCGGTCAACGATGGAACTCCAAGCTCGCTTGATATTACCAGATCTAGAAAATGAAAGTAATTCATTTTCTGGATGTTGAATAAATACCATATGATCTTCGTAAGACTTAACGTATTTAATTGAATTTATATTATAGAAGTTAATTTCTCCTTTTCGAAGCATTATATTTGGTAAGAATTTCAGTTAAGATTTTTATTAACTTTCAATATTTGCAATATATATGAATTTACTTTGTTTTAAATACCAGAAATATTCATAATTTATTTTTATAATAAAATAATAATAAAAAATACTTACCCATAATATCTTTGGCTGATCTAGGTCTTTAGATTAAAGTGCTATGGTTGCTTCGTGTCATTATGTCATTTGAAGGAATTAAGCCAATCGTTGTTGACCTCTTCCTTTCTCTAAGTGATGGATATATTTTCTTCAAGAGATAAAATCTTAATCGTGTGAAAAAAGTTAATAATTTTCCTATTATTTATATGGACAAAATTGCTGTTCTTATAGATAGTTGTCATTTTCTTGCAATTAAAATATGTTATTTTAATCACATATAATAATATTAATTACATTAAATTAAATTTAATTACATTAAAAAAAGGGGGATTATAGAATTACATTAGTTTCCTCTATAATTTTACAAAAATGACATATATAATATTTGTATCTTATATTTTAAATACATATAAAAAAAACTGCCAATAAGTTGAGTCATTAAGCAATGCTGAAAATTAGAAACGTGCAAAGTCAAAAGTTGTGATTAAAGTTATACAAGAGAAATATTTCCAGACGACTCGGAAAAGTTTCGTCTTTGTTATGTAAGAAAGAACAGGATCGTTTGTTTTCTGGAAAGAATAAAGCTTTGATCACAAGAAAGATGTTCCTCTCCTTTATGGCATTGTTTACATAAGGAGCTGGAGCACACTTCAATTTATTCATTTTCAATTTAATTTAAAATACATAGTTTGATATCAAAGTAGTTCATTTTGTGACAAAAAGATTTTTTGTATTGCAACTTATTTACTGTTATTAGGAGTAATTGAGTAGTGTCGGATTGTATACACAATGGTTGCTAGTTCGATTCTCCACTAGAGGAATGTTTTATATGTCATTACGTTTGATCAGTTTATTTAGATATTTTACTGACTCTCCTCTCCGCTCTCCTGCATGATGTATAAGACAAAAAGTAAAACAAGCTTTAAAATTGAATTACATATAAATATTTTTCACTCTAACATCCATGTTTTTTGTTTATATTTCGTAAATCGTAGAGTAAAAGGACATTTTTTTAACCTAATAGTATATTATTGTAAGGCATCAATTATTATTGTTGGTTCTACATATTCTTGTATATTTATATGAAATATCCTATTAATTATATTTCTATAAAGAGTATATAAAACCCAACCGATTGAACTAAGGAAATAAAAATTTACTATGCAGTCTCATTACAGGTAGCGCTCACTCAAAATAAATTTACAGAATTTTTAGCAATATAAAAGAGATTGTTTGTAAAGCTTTCCAAAAGGAATATAAAGTAGAAAACCTAGGCCTTCAGATTTTCTTTAACACTATAGAAATCTTTAAAACGAATGCACTACCAGCAAAAGATCTCTTCACGAAAAAGAAATGTTCGGCCATTCATTAAAATTGTATGGAACAGGAAAGAAGGAGAGCTGAAGTGTCTATTCGGTTGTTTATTGCTACACAAAAATAAATACTCTTGCATAATGCTGTACTAAAGACAAAAGTCGTTTTAACGTAAGCAGTAAGCACATTCTTTTACAAGATTTTCATTCTTGCTATTTGTTAACATCGAATAATAAATAAGTATCGAATTATAAGAAATTCCTTGCTATGGTAGCGTTGCTCGCGTGGCGGATACTTCCGCCACTCAGTACGCAACGAACGGGAGGGGGAACGGAGTGTCTTAACACTAGGTTCCCAGGTTCCTTCCACACTGCAGACTAAAAAAAAATAAAAAAATATTTTTATAGAAATATTAGTTTTCTCGTAATTAACAAAAAATATATATATTTAATATAAATACATAATACATTTACAAATATAGAAATTTATTATCTACGTACAGAAATATATAAATTTAATTTAAACGTATGTTAGTATTTCAAACATAGTTGATGGAGCTTTGTGAAAGACAAAGTAAAATGTTATACGTACTTGGGATTCTTAAAAATGTTATGTTAATTTTGCCCCTAAATTGGCATGGACGGTATGCTTTGACAACGCTGTCATGTCTCGTATTTTTATTTAATTTCAGCTTCAATGAAAGGGAGCTAACTTAGTTTTTTTATTTAATGTTTTTTTTTATGAAATTCTTCAAATAAAACCTTTATGTTGTATTCAAAAATTTATTGTACTAAGTTGAAGTCCGAAAGCGTTAAAATTCTCATGGAGATGAACGTAAGAATTTTTTTTATTTTCACTCTGTATCCCGCAGCACCTAAAGTAGGGTAGGCAAAGGGAACCTAGTGTTAAAGCAATCACTTCCCCATTTTCCGCCTAATTTTTTGAGTAATGGTGTTTGCGTAGGTACCAGAGGAACTTAGTATAACAACAAAATATTACGAATATTGATTAGATAAAAGTTTCGTGTAAGTAAAGGTCACCAGATCAAACATAGCACTGTTCTTTACTTTAATTATGAAATTAAATGTGTATTTTTTATGTGTTTTGTTTATGACCTAAGTTCTTGTTTTACCTATATTTTTTGGTCATCAGTTTAGCCGTTTCAGCAAAAAAAATCATAATCATAATGATACACTAGTGGTAGGACACTCTTTGATACACTAGTGGTAAGACACTCCGTTTCCAACTTTCCACCAAAGAAATGAAAGTATTAAATATTTTATTTCCTCGAGTGACAATCGAACCCACATCCTATCGCACTTACAGCCACACCAGCTCCACAACGATATCAAAAATATTTGAATTAAATAATTAAACGAAAGTAAAACCGAATGTTCACAACCAACACGTGTTAGCAAATATTAGTAAAAGGCCAGTAGGTAATCAGTTCACATATGGCATTGCGTACTAACTGCTATTATTGAATCCTTTGTTTCTCTTCAATGACTAATTGAGTAATAGTAACCCGATTGTACATTACATAAATTATGTGAATTTCTCTTTATTTAAACATGGTTGACCTTAATTCCTCATAAAACACTTTCATTATATAAGCACTGGAAAATTTGAATTTACCACATTACCACAAGTTCATTGTTGCTTACCGTAGTGATTGTTTTGAATAAAAATTAACATACTGTATAATATTATTATATTTAATTGTTGATAAGAATTCTATATAGCTTTTTAAAAACAAAACAGTATTATTTTAGTGATAATAGGCGCAAAATATTGAACATAGTTGTCTAGAAGTAAATTATTAGAATAGTTATATCAAAATGAATGCAATTTATTTAGTTCTATCTCTATGCGTTTTGCAAGTGCACTCAATGGCGCTCACGGGACCAGTTCTAACAAGATACCGGCCGTGCGAACTTGGTGTGATCCATTTCGACAAAATAACGGACCTGGTGTGGAGGGGGGAAGTCGATCTGGAGTTGTACCGTAAATTGGAGAATGTTGAAATTGAAATTGGTTTCGAAAAGCAGATAGGACTGCTCGGGGTAAGTGATAGTTAATTTTATAGTATAAAAAATAGTTTTTAAAAAATAGCATTCTGTTTTGCCAAATGATAATATTTGGGCAATAGCAATTTGTAATAACTTTCTAAATTATAATAAGAGTATGAGAATTTAAACGATTTATGAAAACGTATAGTTGAGTAGTTTGAGCCCTAAGACAGTTTCCGAGGGGCGCAGATTAAAATCCTAGAGAAATTCAGGTTCAAATTGTTATAATTTTCTCCGTACATTATAAATGTATTTTTCTATTTTGTTTAAATATAATATTAGATTTAAATATAATATTAGATTTTAAATTTCTTCATAAGAATCGAAATAGAGTAAATATAAAATGAAAAAACGCTTTGTATTTCAATATAATTTAAAGTTGAACATATAAAATAAATAAAAACAATAACAAGCTTAGTATTTATATAAACTCTCGAAATGTACTCGTATCTAACAACAAAATTTATACGAACAAACTTATCAATTCCATTTAAAATAATAATAAACTTTCAACTGTAAATGCAAAAAACATTACATTCGCAGGTATCTCACAATAGCACTGTTATTATAACAAACAAGTCCCACAATTTCCTATTCAAGCCGAAAGGAGATATTCCTAAGAAATTTTATATATTTACATCAATTAATGCGACGACACCCGGAGTGCCCGTTGTGACGAACTTCAGACTGAATAATATGACTCTCTGCAATGAGCTTGTTAAGGTATCAATATTTATTTCTTATAAACTAGCCCTTCATTTAAGTCTTATGTTTAAGTTTAAGTGGAAGAAATTCAGAAGGTTTCCCAATGAAACAAGCATTAATTATCAAGTTGATGTTAAAATATATAAAAAAATATTTAAATAAATTAAATCAGCTTCAGCACACTGTATCCGACACTGTTGTGTTGAGTCTCTGTTCCTGTTGAGTGGCGGGATCCAACGCCGCGCTTTGCCTCTACACCAGAACAAAAAATTTAAATATAAATAAAACTACATATTTTAACTAAACAAAAAAAAATAAAAATATATTTAAAAAAGTATTAATATGGAATATAATAAAATATTGAAATGGAATTATTACTATTTTAGGCAAAACTGACAGTAGATTCTTTAGATGCTTCAAAACCAAACGATGCAGATGTTCTTCACTACTGTGGAAGGAGGCCCATGGATCATGGTGAATTAACTTCTATGAGAACTGACTCCAAGTCTGGGGACTGGCCTTGGCATGTGGCAATTTTAATAAAAACACCAAACACCTACCTAGCCAATTACCAGTGTGGAGGAAGCGTTATATCCAGGACTGCTATTCTAACGGGTATGAATAATTTCCTTCGTGTTCTTTCATTTCCTCAGAGGAAAAAATAATTTGAATTTGCATATTAACTTTTTTTCTGTTATAACGTATAATATAAGGCTGGTATGTGTATTCCACGAGAAGTTTATGGGTTCAATTTGACATGGATACATAAAATCTTTTATTTTTCGCCGTCCAGGTCTAGTTAAGTTCACAACGAAGTACCGTCATCAATTTATAACAACTTTTATATTGATAAAAATATCCTCTAACTTTAACGTTATTTAGTGTAAATATTATTTTCTTATTTTCAGCTGGACACTGCATGTTCGTAGATGAAAATCTAATCGAAACAAATCGTTTACTTATTGAAGCAGGTATTTCGAATTTAAGAAGTGACAATGAAACTGGGCGACAAGTTTTGAATGTAAGCATATTTAAGTAGAACATATCTTTAGGGTAGGTTTAGGGAGCCTAGTTAGGATACTCCCTTCTTCTGGAGGCATTGCGTGTTGAGTAGCAGAACTCAATGCCGAACCAGGCTTTAACACCAGAACGAAGAAAAGGAAATATTAAATATAACATTCCTCAAATGGGAATAGAACCCACAACCAGTCACGTTTACCCTGCTGTAGCACAGCTTCAGTGTGAGTAAAATAAAATGTTCATCATTATGTCTGCCTACGTTCTAAACAAACTAAATAACAAAATGCGTAACTATAAAAAAGAGAAGCAGTTAACCGCCAACATTATCCTTTCAGCAACTATCTCTAATACCTAAGCCTACATTGTTGCTTTTATATTAATCTTTTATACTATTTCATTCTAGGCTGAGCGAGTAATTCTGCATCCTGCCTACAGAATAGAACAGGCTACCTCAGATCTAGCTATTGTAGTTGTAAATAAGCTGCGCTATACTGAATACGTCCAACCCATTTGTATTTGGGGGCCAGTGTACGACAAAACTGCGCTTTTTGGGAAGCGGGCTGTGGTAAACATTCATTTAAGTAATCTATACAACGAAATGTACGTATGCGGGTTACGTTTCCACATTTTTTCCATTAATGGAAACTAAAAGGATTTTATTTTAACCTTTGCTATGCGGGGAGTATGTAAATTGTAAATATATGAGGTATTTACATATAAGCGATTTTTTTATATAACCAGATGCAGTTGTAGTGCAGCGGCGTAGCTTTTGACTGTAAACGCAAAGATTGTGGGCTCGTTTCCCATTTGGGGTCATTTTCATTTCCTCGTTTTAGTAACGAGACAAAACGCGGTGTAATTTCTGCCACTCAACATGTCAAAGTCGAAAATTAGACGGAAGTGGGAACAGTGTGTATACACTAGGTTCCTTGGCTATCCTGCTAGATTCTATATACAGTATGAAACTGAAAAAAAATCCTAGCATATTAATATATAACCAATCAAATGTATGATATGACTGTGAGAATATTTAAACAACTGGTTTATATTTATGGATATCCAGAAAAAGTTAAACCAAAACATTTTTACATATTTTATGCCAATTTTATAATGTAATCTACGTACATATTAATATTTTGTGTATATTTTTTTAGGTGACAGGGTTCGGTACAACAGAACAAGACGTTCTATCAGACACTCTCAGGGCCTCCGACACAGTGATCCAGAACGACGCCACTTGTATTGCGTATTCACCCAAATTGTATTCGGAACTGCTTAATGAATTTACAATCTGCGTCGGCTTTGGTCCTAATGCCGGTAAGTATCCCTTTGTTCCCACTTTTTGTATGACTTCCAAGACTCAATGGAATTTTAACTTATGTTCCTTTTGAATATGTATCTTTCCTACAGTTGCTGATTGTATCCATAATGATTGTTTTTGTGTCCTTGTTTGAAACTTTTTTGTTTTGGATTTTGGTAAAATTGTTTGTACAAAATTTAAATTGAAAAGTGATTTAAGTTATGAGCCTTTTATTAGAGGTGTCGCTTATTGGTTTATCTAAATAACGAGTGATTTTTATGGAATTTCTTAAATATTAAAAAAAAATCCTTATTTACATTTTTAGGCATCAATCCTCGCAACGGTGATAGCGGAGGTGGTCTAACATTACCAACATTGCAACCAGACCATAAAGTCAGTTGGTTCCTCCGGGGGGTTTTATCAAAATGCGGTTTAGTGACCGGGGAAAGGCTTTGTGATCCAAAATTCTATGTAATATATACAGATGTCGCACCTCATTACGGATGGATATATCACCATGGCGGCTTACGATACAGTAGTAACGTTGTTTCATGATTTCCTTTAGAAAATAAGCTGTAAGAATTGTAGTCTCAAATTTTTAATTTTACTCTATTACTTGGAAGATAACAGATTCGATTTCTCGTTGTTTATTAATTTCATAGAACCACATACAAGCTTTGAGGCCGTTGTGGCGTAGCGACGCAGTAATTTCTTTTCATTTTCTCGTCCTGGTAAGAGCGCGTGAGTTCCGCTACTCAACTCACATGTCATTGCATGGGAGAGTAGTAAAGGGAACCTCTTATTACTAGGCTCCCTTAAGAATACAACGGGAAACATTTATTTTTAATAGAACTATATAAAAAAAATTACAATATTTAATGAAGAGATTCTTGTAAGTTATATGATTCACAATTTAATGTGTTTTTTAAAATACATTAAAAATCTTTAATAAAATGTACATAGTATATTACACATTGTAGGAAATATTGGAAAATAGACCAAACTAGATGTAATAAATTAATTTTAAGCTATAATGAATAATAAATAAATAGAAAATATAAAATTGTTTTATTTTCATTTCTTTCCATCTTATATCTTTTACATATGTTGAGAACTACTACGCAGTTATTTATTTGCTAATCTGAATTCCTTTAATTTAAATCAAGCGGGCGAAGGCATAATCGAGTCGCTGTATCTAATAAGTTTAATGGGATTTTTCACGTAACTTTATCGTTTAAGAACATTCAGAAATCCTCCGAAATAATATTTTTGATTCTGTGGTAAGGTTAGATTAAAACATTGTAGGTACAACGAACGATAATTTTAATCTTAATTAACAATTACGAATTGGAGATATGCCATAGCGGGTTATTATTCGATAAAAGTTTAAAATTTTCGAAGAACTTACATTTAAATAATTAAATTATTTTAATGTAATTAAGATAATTAAGATTTAAAAGACAATTAAAATTTAAAGGCCAAAATTAGTTATCGGTCTCAAAATGACGACATCGTATTATAAAAATAAATATGTAGCAGGTACAAATCCTGAAAATTTTCCGTTCTGTTTATATAAGATATCTAAATAAAATTGGTATTCAATCAATTCAATTGCCTTTGATACAAAGAATCTATGTTATATTTTATTAAATTATTTATATGATTAAATTGCGTACGGGTGTAGACCCGTAACAAGGCCAAAGGTAAAGGACCGTTTTTTATTTCAAAGAGTAAACATTGTAATATCTTCACACAGAGGGTCCCTTACGCTCCAGGCGACTTATTATGAAAATTATTCTCTTTTTCTAAACTTTATCATAGGTACGCTTACAGAGTAATTCATGTTCCCCCCTTGTTCATAGCGATTCTTTTAATACTTCACGTTACCTTACCGGAGAGAGAGAAATTATAGGTGAAAGTTGCGGAAAAAGTTGCTTCACGTAAACTCTTTACTTTCATGGTTGAGTCTAAATTTTAAGTATGATATTTTCATAAATAAATTTAAATAAGTTGTATACGAGTACCTTAGTATTATTTTAAATTATATAACTTTAATGAATTAATAGTCGATATAATAAATGTGTGTGTAAAATGAAAATTAATGTTGCGTTTCTTTAATATCGCTTAACCGCCATTACGCATCCCTCAATTACATTGTGAAATTTAGTTCTCGGAACATATTCGTTTATTTAAATAATAAGATATTATTATAATAAAGCAAAAGTAAAAATTTTAAATAATTTATATTTATATCCAAGTTGTATAATTATATATTTTCATGAAATATGGGGACGCAGCTTTTAAAAATAATATGTAAATATTCGAAAATTCAATAGAGTCGCTTGGTTATTATTCACTAACATTTTTTAATAAAAAAAACCTAATTATGCAGAAGCTGCTCCATCGAGTGACACGAGTCGACGCGACGTAATAACTTCGACAGGTTTTGTTCTAGAGATATTTCATTTTGTAAGATTTTTAAATTAAAAAATATAGAATTATGGACTTTACAGTATAGGTAGATACAGAATCAAAATCTCTTTAGAAGGGTTAAAGCCAAATTTTATATTTCAGAAAATTCTGTCTGAAATATCATATTTCTCCGAAAATAATAAATTCATAGTTTACTTACTTTATCGAAAATAATAAAGTAATAATCATAGTTTACTTACATTTAGTTTTAAGACAGACGCACAGATATTACGAATCTATAAGGCTTCTGTTTTCTGCCAATAGGATTGGGAACCCTAAAAAGGTCACCCAAGAGGGCTTTTAAGTCACCCTATAATTTACTTTAACGAAATTTACTTGGTTAAATGTGAAAGTTTTACTGTAAAACTAAGCACTAGCCGAAGAGATGCAGTGCATAGGCTAATAAATATCACTATCGTTTCAAACAATTTACTTACTCTAATTAAGTTAATTACAAGAATTTTCAAATAATGAACAATTTTGTATTCTGCTTACGAATATAGCAGTACCTAAATATTTAGTAAAATCTAACAAGACATTTTTTCTTGTCTTATTGGAGGCACTGCGTGCTAAGCCATGGTTTACCTACTGCCACCATAAAACACCTATATCTATATCTATTATAAAAAAATATCTCTTGAGTAGTTTTTGAATTCATTACAATCGTTATATCAAACAAAACCGTGTCAACTATGCTACTATGATTTAAATAATAAAATAAATAGTACTATTAATAAAAATCTGTCTTACCAATGTAAGAATAAATTAAAAACAATTTCAAAATTTGATACATTTGATTTTCAGCTTCACCTATCCCGCATGTAGCAGAGTAGGTAGAAGGAGCTATTAAGACACTCTGCCCCTCACTTTTCACCGAATTCTCGAGGCACTAAGGGTTGAGTGTACAGCGTCGCACTTTGCGACACCAAAGTGAAGAAATAAATAAATTAAATATTTCATTTTCTCAAGTAGGAATCGAATCTACAACTAGCATGTGCCTCTGTGCCACTGGCCTCTTTCCTAAAAAGAATCACGGCCTCAAAAATTTATTAATGAAGCTATATGTATGTCAGCAAATCAGAGAAACGTATAGTTAACAAATAGTAGGTAGTAATTGTAAAAGCTACACTCAGTTTGATAAGCTTTGAAAGTAATTACTTTACGTGTGTATTATTCGAGCCAACAAACTATTCTAGTTCCTATTGTTAACATTTGCCGCAATACAATTATTTGTATAGCAGAGAATAAAGATGAACCTTTTTTTTTTGCTTATTTCTTATATATATATTTATAGTTAATAATTATTTAAATCATTGCTATAATTTAGATAGGTTTAAAATTCATCATATTTATTGACACTAGTGACTTTTTATCACTAGGTCTCCTATGCCTACCCTGCTATAAGCGTGATACAGCGTGAAGATGAAAAAAAAATATTTAAAAAGGTATTGTCTTTTATTCCTTCAGATGAAAACACTTATTGACGTGATTCAAAGCACATAAGTGCGTGAGATTGCAACATTTACAGTTCAGCCTTACAAAGCAGCTCCTCTTGAACCTTTCTCCCTCCTACAGTGTTAGAAAAGCGATTGATTTTAGAATAACGTCTATCAGTTAATCAAATGGTGTAATTTTCCGGAGGGCGGCGAGCCATTTTACTGCTCCTTCCTGGAACAAGATGGTGCTTTAGGAGTTATTTAATGACGCGTGAACAAAAATATTGGTATAGGAAAACAATGAGTTTTTGATGGCCATGTTGCACGCATTACATAAAATGTTCAATAATAACATAAGTATCATGTTTATTTTAGCTTGAAACTGTATCTTGCAGATAGTGTCAGAACACTTCGTTTCTCACTTTCCACCCGAAATGAAGACATTGCGTAAGTGTTGCAGTATTCAACGTTTATCTTACCAAAGTCGTAATAAATACGATTCCTTCAAGTGGGAATCAAATCCAAAACTATCGCGGTTCTAGTTAGATAAACCAGTTTAATTTTCTTTAACTTTATCATTTGTAACTATACAAATATGTAGTTAGAAATAAATAGGGTGTGGCCTTTGAAAATGCTATGGCGATGTCGCGGTAGAGTAATTCACACCTGGCTACAAAATTAATGTCACATGTTAAACTAATACGTTATAAGCTACTCACGATTTGGTTCAATGGTCACCGGTTTAAAAAAAATACCAATGGCTGCAATATTAAGTTAACAGTGTTAACTTTATATAATAAAATAATAAGAACGTATATATTATATGATAAAATAAAAATAAAAATTCTTGCCTTAGTTGGAATTCTAAAACATCTTCAGAATTCTAATTAGATGCACTCTACTCAGCTCTGAGCGACTGTGGAGCGATAATTATATTAATTTTGAAAAATATAAGGGGCAAGACGAACGTGTTTTTTAGCGTACCTGCACACAGTGAGATAGGCAGAGCATAGCATATCGTCGGGGATAGTGCAGAACCGCTTATCTACCACAGGTGGGGAGCGCGTATCTGCATTTGATCTGATTTTACAGGAGGAGGTTAAAACTTTATAACATCGTTAATTTAAGTCCAAGTGGTCTCATTTTAACATAGAGAATAATAATTGGTATTTTCTACATATTTTTGTCATATACAATCCTTTACAGTGGTTAACAAGTGGTTAATTTAAGCGACACGCCACTTACGCTGATTTGATTTGACCACGATCTTATTAAATTGAAACCTGACAGTTAGTTACACGGTTTTAAAATCAAGCGTGCAATTAATGTTCCAAATAATATTTAATAATAAAGTGAAGATTTTATTATTTATTAATTAATGTATTTTTTTAAACAATCCCCCTTAAATATAAAATTGAAAATACACTATCAATAACACTTTTTAATCAGCTTTGAGCGATTCTTTATCAGCCTTTTATACAACTTTAAGTATTACAAGTATAAATAATTTCAAAGTACTAATACACAAAAGACCAAGANAAAATAAACTACAAAATACAGTTCTAATGACACTTGAAGACATACGCGGTACTGTTAATTGTCGACTATAGATACGCAGTATTGTTTTTGGGCGAAATCTAGCTTTATATTGGTCGAAAAATAAATCCCATCAAACAGGAGGATGCCAATCGAGATCTTACGTCGAATGGCCGTGAAATTGAGATTTAGCTACAAATGTCAGTTACGCGAAATTATAAAATGCTAGTTACGCGGATTTGCACTATCCCCGACGATATAGAGCAGAGCATATAGCATGCAGAGATAGCTAGTGTTAAGACACTCCGTTCCCCATTTCCGGATTCTATAGCATCGTGTGTTGAATGGCGGAACTCAACGTCATGTTTTGCTGCGACACCAAAGCAAGAAAATGGGAATATTTATATTTCATTTTCTCGAGTGGGAATCGAACCGACAAGCCGTTGCGTTTACAGTTACAATTTGTGAACCTGACATTACATGTAATTAACATGTAATCAATGGGGAATTGAAAAAATCAATGAACTCCTTTGTTTTATGCAAAATAATGTTAATTCAGTTATAATATATTAATTCAATTGGTAGAAATCGAACCAACAACCCTCGCATTACATTCACACGCTTAAATAATAATAAATAATTGTACAACAAAAAATAATTAATTGTACCCACATATAAAAGTAAGCAAATTATCATCTTCATTCAAAATCTAATTCTACGTTGTGACGTCAGTAAGCAATCCAATAAATAGACGCCATTGAAGCACAGAACCAAAATATTGGTGACATTTTCTATAGACTGTATCGCAGAAGCATCGCCGCGGGCATCTCCCGAAAATTTGTTATCGCCAGTATTTGACTTGTAATCCTCTTCATGGTAAAGAGATTTAAACTTTTGTATTCAACAATTCTATTTGCTTCACGTGTTAATTTATATTAATGGTTTTTTCTTTTGTAATCTTAAAATTATTATATGAAATAATATTTGTTTAGAATAAAAGTTTAGAATAAAGCAAGTCTCTTATTTTTTTTTAAAAACTTAATGAACATAAACATCTGAAATATTTAATTGATATTATTAATACTTTATTACTAGTAGTGTTAATTTATTTACAAATTCTTACGAGTACGTACTCTATTTATCTTATATAGACTGGTAAAACTGCCTGGAAGAATATGTATCTATATTTACACAAAACGTCTAAACCTATTTAACAAAAAAAATCAAACCCTCAACAAGATTCAAATCCAGATTGGATTTACACATAAATAATATAAGAAAGAAATTTATTCGTAGCGATAACAAGAGTACTTTTTATTATAGTCGAAATATTTGTACGCCTTTCTTTGATGTACCAGCGTTCTTGCCGCTCATATGGCATTCGGGGCACGTACGCTTATAATCATGTTCAAGTCCCAATGTTTGATAAAGCTTCGTGTCTTGCGAAAAATAACGTCTCCAACTAATATGGAATTCGTGGTTCTCTTGAATTGTTTATCTTACGTTACGCTCGCTGGTTATCTGAACTCCCTAGACGTAGAGTTTGACATACAGTTGTAGTGAAATTAAATAGAGAACAATGGAATAAAAATAACTGTGGGCTAAACTGCAGAAGAGAAAAACATCTTGTGATAATTTCAATTATATTTTAGCCTATTTTTTATCATAATCTCGTATAACAAACAATTATAATGACACCAATAAAAAAACAAAAATATCAAAATCAGCTTCACGCTGTGCTGTTCCGCACACAGTAGAGTAGGCAGAGGGAACGTAGTGTTAAGTCACTCTGTTTACAACTTACCGCCGAATTCTGAAAGCATTTCATGCTGAAAGGCGGAGCTCTAAGCCGCGCTTTGCCTGGACACCAGATCAAAGAAATGGAAACATAATTTTAAATAAATAATCAAAAATATATCCTAGTTTGGAACTATATAATCATAAGAATATGATTATATAATAAAGTTGTTTTCTCCAAGACGAATATGACGCAGACCAAGTAAAGTGGCTGACACATCTCGATTGGTGGGATCTAGTCGAAAATTGGTCAAATGAAAGCCCAATGAACGCGTCACGGCGACTCGTTGTGCACATTCGTCTACGTCCCGGATTGTCCGCATTGCCGTACTTTAGTGATGTCATGTGTCGATATTTATTCAATTTGTATAATATAATTTATGATTAACAGAATATGTCTAATTATAGTTATTTGTTGAGGCCAGTTGTGGCGCAGGGCCACAAAGTGTGACGGAACGGAGTGTCTTAACTCTAGGTTCCCTCTGCCTAACCAGCCGTGAGTGCGGGATACAGCGTGAAGCTGATTATAATTAATAATTATGATAAATGGACTTTTAAGCATGGCATATTTAAGAAAATGAATATAACAAATTATAATTAAAATTTTATGTTTTATGTTAATTAATGAACTACATAAATGTTAACATGACTAAGAAACGTGTTGGATTATTCATGATTCATACAAACGTATCCTAAACACGATTTGTGTATTCTTAAATGTAAATATACTACAAGAATTACAACAGTTGCTTATCTTGTTAGAATATTAAATAGGTGATCTATAAAAAAAATATTTTCTCTGGTCCAAAAGTCTCTATATATAAGATTTAATTTAAAAATCCCTCAATGATCACTATTTTCTAAAGTACATAATCTAATGTCAGTACCGTCGGCAGTGTTATTTTACACAAAACATATAAAGCAGAGGAAGATTAGTGTTAGACTCTCTGCTACCTTCTTTCCGCCGAATTATGGAGGCTCTATTAAATATTTATATTTCCTCCAGTGGAAACCTCTCGTGTTTACAGTCACTCTTGTGCCCTTGCGCCACGACTGGCCTCAAACATATTTAATAGTAAGAATATTTTTTTTTTAATTTAATCATTACTAAGTATTAAAAATGCTAATATAAAATGAATTATTTAATTGCTAATATTGTACCAACTCTAGCGGAACGGTCTGCCCAGGGGCTTAACCGTCAGATCATCAGAAGGATCAGAATCAGACGTCTGACTCTTGGCTCTTTGAAAATTATGCAAATTATATTTGAGGATTTTTGAATGTATATAATTCTTTCATATCGAGAATATTTATATAATCTAATTGAAAAAAAGGCTATAAAGCCATAAGTACTTTAGCTTTAGGTACGCCGTGTACTTATAGAAGGGTAGGCAGAGGGAACCTAATGTTAGGTCACGCCCTTCCCCACTTTCCACTTAATTTTCGAGATATATTTTAAACATAATATTGTGTTGCCACTCGAAAGCTGTCAAACTGCGAACGACAACGCTAGTAAAAATTTTATGCTGTGTAATAATCCTTATAATATTTTAATTAGTTTACCAAAACGATATAATAAAGGTAACGTTGTACCTTCGTATGAGCTGCCATTAAAATAAATGTGGATGTCGGTTTAAAGGCACATCACAAATATAATCGGGTCATTTCGAGGCGTCTACAGTAAAGCCAGAGTATATACTTATTTAAGCCTTTTGAGAATAGATTTTATTTACAGAAATTTCTTCAGTGAAATTCTCCATAAAAGAAAATATTTCAAAGGCCAAATCATTCTGCGACCGCAGTTGAAAAATATAAATTTAGCTCTTTCAATTTTACTGTTTATAATATAAACATTTATAGTACGAATTGAATGGTATTTATTATGAAATACTTGTATTTAATTACATTAATTTGATTGATAGACAGACCTCTAGAGTTTTTCTGAGAATCTTTACCTTTTGAGGTACAGAACCCTAAAAAAGCGGTCTAAAAAGCTTTTAACTGTTAAAAAGAAACATGCATGAAGCCCTCAAGACCCAATTGACCTAAATGGACACAAAAATAGCTGAAAGGCTCACTAGGTCATTATTCGCTCTGTAACTCCGCAAAGTGTCAGCACGCGAGACGACGGACATTTGTCCGCATCTAAGGGCACCACTGATTTCGGGAGGAATATATTATCGTCTTTCTAGAGGAATCAAGGATATAAATTGTTTTTATTTCGAGCTTTTGTTATTTGACAGAACATGAGAATTCCAGTTTATATTGTAAGCGTAAGGCGTGAGTTTTATCCAGATTTTTATTTATATCGGGATCTATCCTTCAGTTTTATTATAGTAAATTGAACCAACTAGTGCAATACAAGAAAAATTCGAAAAATAAATAATACAAATTAGTTAATTACACTTTGGTTACTAAAATATGCGTAAAATTATAAGGTGTCTTTAGTGGGATAAACAGGTTGAACGGAGTGCAAAATATAGTCACGGCATTTCTCATACATGTCCTCCGGGAGGTCCCATGCTATTTACGTGATCTTTCCTCGGTGTTACATCAAAACTTATTTGGAAGGTCAGCAAAGATATACTTTAATTTATGTTATTTATGAATTTTGGTAAGTACTCTCTGTTATTATTTACAGCTTATTAATAAAGGAATGAAAGAAAGAATACAGTATAAATAAATAAAATGAGAGATTTTAAGACAGTCCGTTGTCCATTTTCTTAAAAAATAACTATATTTTCATTAGATCGACACGACCAAAACACTAATATTAACTCAGTTTATTGAATATCAAGTTAAAGCGAGAAAATGAATCAAGAACATCAAGTCTAAGAGGATATAGTTTATGAGAGTTTAAAAATCTTTTCGGCGGTCGAGTCGGAGCAATCTTTTGCCCCATTTAATCCTTCACGCTTACCGCGTATGGAAATTGGACGTAAAACGAAATATCGTAGTCCGGGATAGTTCCTTTAGAAGATTTGTTGTATCGGTTAAGGGCAACCGAAGAAAAGGAGACATTGTGTTGAACTGGGTGACCGTACTTATTTTTGCATTCATAGACACGTTTTCCCTTTTAGTAAAATACATATAAATAAGCAGTATGTGTAAATATGGTTATATAGCATTATAATATGTGTTACATTAAATTTTTTAGGGGGTTGTGAGTTCGACTCCTGCTCTAAAAATGAAATTTTTAATATTTTCATTTCTTTGCTCTATGATGTCGAGGCAAAAGCGCGGCGTTCAGTTCCGCCACTCAATACGCAATGCCTCCAGAATTCAGCAAGAAGTGGGGAGCGGAATAACCTAGGACTAGGCTCCCTCTGCCTATTATGCTACACGCGGGATACAGCGTGAAGCTGAAAAAGAAATATCATTTATAAATCCATCTAATATTTTCATAATCTAAAAAAGTATGAACCTTTTCAAATTACGAAAATTGCTATCTTTGTTTGTCATTCTCAGATTCGTTAAGCAAGGGGAGAGCGGGTAAATACGGATAAACGACATATGAAATAAAGGGCACGCAGGGCTCGGCTAATATACTTTTGAAGGCTTCTCAGGCCTTCTTATCAGCGAAAGCGTCTTGTTATCTCTCTTTCTCAAGGCTGTAGGCGAAATAAAACGATATTCTGTAGACACATTTTCGAATATGCGGTTCTTTAAGCGAATTTTCGTCTCGGTATGAGAACTTCAATTATTATATTAATGTTGCAAATATAAAATTTTGAAGAAATTTTTAGATTTTATTTTAAAGAAAGATTTTTGATTTTAGATGTTAGTAATTATGATTTGTTTTTACTTTTTTTTTCAGCTCCTCCTTTCTAATTGAAAAAAAAACTAATCTATAAATAGAACTCCTTGTAATTTGACCAAGTTATAATGTTTCTTCTGATGACGATCCTAAATAAATAAATATATAAATGGAGTTTTTGTGAATTGATTTACTGGTGAATGATTTTAAAACCCAATGATGCAAGAATTGATAAATAATTTTTCAATCAACTTTCATTGTCTTCATTCGTGTATGAAAGTCAAAGTTCACGATTATTTCACAGTTATCTTTATGTGCAGTGATTCAGAACAATTTTGTTTTTAATATTAACATTCATAATCTTCACGTTCTTTTGTATGCAAAAGTATTTAACCTACGATACATTCTTCATTTTCCATAAATCGCTTAATCGCTGAAGGAAGGCAGAGTGAATCTAGTGTCAAGACACTCCGTTCCCCACTTTCCGCCCAATTTTTCAAGTCATTGTGTGTTGAGTGGCGGAACTTACTGGCAGAAAAACAAATCGGAATAAATTATGTCTAAACTCTATCTTTATATCTCTTTACATGCAGAAGATGCACATATAATATTATAATGTTGTTTTATTTTAGATAGATAGATTATACTAAAATCTTAAGTTTAATGGAAAACCATAATAAATGATTAACATTATTATCTATAATTAAAAATATTTAACTTTTTCTACATTTTTCCGACGTCGTAAGAAATTACGACACCCTATAGAAGTCTAGAAGCACCCGTGTCAGTTCAACGAGAATTCTAACCGCGTGAGGTGAACGAAACCGAGACGTGACCACCCATACCTCTTAGCTATGTCAGCTAATACGTATAAAGATACTAGTTTAAGCTTTTTACCCACGTTTCGCACTGGAAAATTTTTAAAATAGAACTAATTTTAGCAGGTTTTCTTTTTTATTCTGCTGTTATTTTATCGCTATTTTTTTATATTTTAATATTGTACAGACACCGATCCATTACGATTTTATTATAGATATAGCTTTAGATAAAGATATATTTTGTTAATATTATATATAAATATATATATATAGAAGCTCACATGCATTCACAAATTCGATCGGTTCCGATCTTTTGCTCTCATAATCGAATTGGACGGTAACCCGACACGACTTGAGCCTTGAGAGGTCAGGTGTGAGACCAACGGCCCTACGTGCTTGCCTAGGCACGAGTAAGCACCAAAGTGCTACACTTGTGGTTTTAAAGTTAAAAACTATACGTAAGTAAATAAGTATACTACTAGCAGTAGTATTCATTATGAGTTTATAGTAAAAGAAATGTTAAATAATATATAAATATTAAATAGTTAAATAGTATATAGTAAATAGTATAGAGTTTTTACGAGATTCTTTGCTTTTGTTACGATATTTTCTTTTGTGCCGCCTAGCCGATCATCTATAATCAATGTATGTAAAACTAGTAGGGCAAGTCCTATAGTTGCGTAGATTGAAACGAGAATATAAATTTAAATATAGCAAATACCCTAATAAGAAACAATTACTTAATAAATAACCACAAAAGTAAAAATAATAATAATAAGTAGAAGAAGAATAGTCACTTGTGAACAATACAATTCAGTAAGAAAGAAAATATACTATATATAACACTTACCTTCAGTTTCTAATGGGCGTTTCTCCGTCTTATATCCCGCTTCTGAAGTGAAAGAAACTCCTCACTGGGTAGATCTATTATAAACGTTCACTCTTTAAATCGGTTTATTATTAACACTTTCTACTTAGCACTGACACTTAAACACTTAGCACTTAAACTATCACTTAATAACTTTTGCTCAGAGCCTACTGGCAATAGTACAACGTTAGGAAGACTGCACTCAATTTTGCTTTCATGATGTCAAACTAAGCATACCGGATGTAACTCCCATTCATAAAGAAAATTTCAGTGCTGCCATCACTTATAACATATTTCATATTAAAAATATTTAATTGCCCATAAATTAATCTTATTAACAATATTTATTTTAAAATTACATTATATATATATTAACAAAAGTTTTTTCTTATTTTTTATCTTCACTCATACCAATATCATAACAACTCCTCTTTATTTAACACAACTTATTCAAATGTACTCATATTAACACTTCTTTTACTATAAACTCATAATGAATACTACTGCTAACATTAATAAGTATTAGGACATTTTAAATTATTTTAAATTAACGATATATAAATATAAAGTAGGGTAGTCGTGACGCAGGGGCACAGGCGTGTTACTGTAACGCGGTTTTGGGTCCGATTCCCACTCCAGGCAAAGCGCGGCGTTGAGTTATGTCATTCAACGCAGTGCCTCCAGGATTTGGCGAAAATCTAGGCGGGTCTTAACTCTAGGCTCCCTTTACCTACCCTACCACCAGCGAGATACTAGCTGGAAAATTAACTGTGAGTAATAGTTAGTGTATTGAGATAGATTCAAACTGTGGTATATATTTTTTATTGTTTTCCTTATAAAGTAAACAAGTCAAGTTGAATTTTTCAAGTGTTACAACTGATATACAATAAACTTTTAAGCAGTTAATAAAATAGTATTAGGGTGACCTATGATAACACTCGCTCTCATTTCTATAAGATACTTGCATTAAAAAACACCAGATATTTTGTGTATATTTAGATTTACATATTAAGTGGCCATTTTGAGAAAACGTCTGATTGTAAAATCGATGGTTATGATCTTCAGTAGATTGATTTTAGGATGAATGCCTTTATTAAGAGCAGCTTCACGCATTATCCCGCACACACCAGGATAGGCACCTGGCAACCCCAGTCCGAACCCATAGCAATCGCGTTAACAGTCAAACAGTGTTCCACTGCGCCACAATGTATAAAATCAATTTTCATATAATATTAGCATATAATTTATTCTACAAATAGTCATATTATAATAGATGTAGGAGATTTAACTCGGTAAATTGAGTAGATGCATATTTTATTTCATAAGCCTTTTTTGTTATTTGTAAAATTGGTTTTGAATCAAAATATCGGTTTCGACATGATTGTTATAAACTATTTAGTCTTTACATGCACGTAAAATTTACATTTTGCATTTGTTAAGCATCAGTTTTTTAGAATAACGTCGCTTTCTCAGAACCAGAAAGTAAATTGAGCATCAAGCTATTAGCCTGTAGCTTAAGCGATTTTAAACAGATGGACAGACTTGATTTGAAAGCTCTGTCAAATTCAGAAATAATTATTAACATTTAGCTAATATTGGATCTATGCATTTGTTATTCCACATCACCGATCTTAAAGGCCCGAAATTCAAGTTTACTTAATGTTTACTGTTCTGTTTTTTATTATAATGTCTTGATAAATAAACAAAAAAATTTCTTTAAATTTATAATAATAGTATAAGAAAAGTTTTATCTCTATAGCGTTGACTAATTATTATTTTGGGTAAATATTAAAACTGAATTTGAAATATTCGATCAATTTGTTTAAGCAAAATTACCGTGGTTACAAAAGAATCACTATTTCATTGTTCATATCTCAGATTTTAAGATATAAAACGATCAGGCTACAAAATGTCAAAAAGCAAAAGCACGTAGTTTTTAGGGACGGCGACCGCGGCTCGCGAAGGATGGGGAGGAGGGGAAAAGGGGAGCGTGGCCGCCAGTTTCTCGTCGACTGCCGCGCCGAGAGCACGCCTTGTGATGCGTTCCGCGTGTTGACGCGACATGGCCTCGTCGACAGCCGGCAACATCGTAGTCGAGTGGCTGCGTTCGCTCCACCTGGGCCAGTACGCGGAGAGTTTCATTGACAACGGCTATGACGACCTGGAGATATGTAAGCAGGTCGGAGAACCAGACCTCGACGCTATCGGCGTCCTCAACCCTGCTCACCGTCAACGGCTGCTGCACTCTATAAGAGTTCTGAGGGAGGAGGGTGCAGCAGCCGTATACTTTACTCTTGAGGAGGCCGCGGCAGCTCGAGACTCTTGTCGGTGCGAGGAGGAAACGCGTAAAGAGCAGGCCACGGTCGCTGTAGAACCGGCGAAATATGCGGATGAGTATGAGGAGGGAAAGGCTGAGTTGGTGAAGATACCGCGAATCCAGCTGAAACGACTGCTTCGAGAGCGCCTGGCTCAGGACGGCATCCGTCTGAGTCTCCAACCCTACTCCACCACGGTCAGTGCTTATTGTATGGCAACGGCATTGCTTCTAGCGGTTACCGTGATGTGATAGTGTTTTGCAAATATGAGAATTTCAAAAGTGCATTGAGTGCGACCGTAAGGAGTAAGAAACCGCGTAGAGGCAGTGCCCTGCCTTGTTATTTCTCTTGATCAGCTCGTGTGTGGTACAGCGTCTTGGCCGCTTCGGGCGGATTTCTCGGACGTGTCTATAAAGTTTGTTGCGTGCGTGATTTCCCTGGAGATGAGAAGTTCGCGCGCCTTTCCTGTCGTGAGAAGATTGTAATCGCATGCCTCCCGGCTCTAAATTGGGTTTTGCGATAACTAAAGCACCACCTCTTTCAGATTTCTAAGGCCATAATTACTAATATAATACTGAGTATAACAATAAAACGTAAAACTTTTTTGTATTATAGCTTTTATAAGTCGTTTACGTTGTTCGATTTTTTTTAACCAAATGTTTGGTAAAAAAACTCAATTTCAATATTATGAATCTCGATCGTCTCGCTCAAATATAAAATTTAATAACACGGTCTATTAGTTTCATATAAATTGAATTTAAGAGCTTTGCATATAACATAAAAATCATTAAATTCTTGAAAATTGCTGTTAATATAAAAAATATACACCCTCAGCTATAAATTCACAAATACCGATGAAATGCTGAGTTTAATTTTAACAATATCAATAATCATTTTTGATTATTATAAAAATTGGATAAAATTCACTTTATTTTTTGTTAGACAAAATTTTAAGCAATAGCTACATTTAAAGAAACGTTTGCGGTTCATATAAATAATTAATTTAAACGTAAATTGTACCCACGACTCCAATAGGAACTATCTTCGTGCCACTATAAATTCTATTGAAATTCAAAATCCCATAACTTTTGTTCTTATGACACTGTTTCCGAGCTACCGCCAGATTTTCGAGACATTACACGTTAAATAGCGGAACTTAACACCGAGGTTTGTCTTAACACCAGAGTGAAGAAATGAAAATAAATAATTACTTCCCCTGAGTGAGAATCAAACCCACAACCCATACCTTTACATTCAGACGCTTACTGAAGCACCACGTCAATTAAAATACTTTATTCTCAATTTTTATAAAAATTTCATTCCCAAAAAACTTCGCAAAATATTTGAATTTATTCCAATAAATATTTGTTTAACAATCCATCAAGTAAACAGTTATTCAAAAACGACGATAATAAAAATGTACATTCCGCGCTATCTCCTTAATTACAGAGAGAGAGATACTTGGTTGATATTTTAATTAAAGAGTTATTAATTATTTGGGGCGGCGGTGGTTAAGAAGGCGGAATATTTTGGAAAGGCACGCCTTATACCTTGCATTACGTCAGTATAACATTTGTCATTGATGATTTATCAGTTTCGAGATTGTTTTATCAGTTTTCAAGTGCCCCACGTGTGTATACATGTACTTGAAATCGATAATAATATGAGTTTGTGTCCAACTAAAATAATATTTTCGTAGCTTTTGAGCCGATCCTTGCCATGAATTTCGATTTTAGTTGAATTAATTGAACTATAAACTTATGTGGACGAATTCTAAGCAAAAATTCGCTTAAGCTTATTTCAGACACGTAAGGTATTTTTTTTTATAATAACATGATTTTTACCAAAAAAAAAAACATTTAAAATTTATCTCCAAAACAAACTCAATCATAATTATCTTATTGTAAAAAATAATAATTTTACATATTTTCCTGAATTTTCTTTTTCCATTATATTAATATTTAAAAAAACAAGAATATACAAATTGACAAAACCGATTACCTACAGGTCATTACCACGTTTCATTTACTATTATAGGAAACGGAAACGAACAATGCGAAATTACTACTAAAAATGGAAGAACGCCATTGTTTTTCCGTGGTCCTTATTACTGTGGTCAATGCAGGGCTCCAGCATTCCAGCTGTACCTACTTCTACGTTTTACTAGCTTCTTTGTTTTTAGTTGCGCGCAATAACCAGTGCTCAATAATTTTGCTAACGAGAAGTCTGTATTAGCGGAAAGAAAAATACATTGTAACTTCTACAAGTTATATTTCGAAGGGAGAAGTTTGACGTGATTTACTATCCGAGTTCATATTTTACGTTTAGTTCTTTAGAATATGAATAAAACTTCAATTTTATGTTACATGTCATGTGTCGCATTAAAATGGCACTAAAAATCTATATTTAAGTTTCACGCTGCATCCCGCACACAACAAAGTAAGCAGAGGGAAGCTAGTGTTAAGTCACTGCGTTCTCCATTTTCCGCCAAATTTTGGNTTGTTCTTATGACACTCTGTTTCCCACTTACCGCCAGATTTTCATTTAGTGAGTTGAGTGAGACTCATTCATTGAGTGAGACATTACACGTTAAGTAACGGAATTTAACACCGAGCTTTGTCCTAACACCAGAGTGAAGAAATGAAAATAAATCATTAATTCTCCTGAGTGAGAAGCACCACGTCAATCAAAACACTTAATTCTCAATTTTTATGTAAATTTCATTCCCAAAAAACTTCACAAAATATTTGAATTTATTCCAATAAATATTTGTTTACGCAATCCATCAAGTAAACAGTTATTCAAAAACGACGATAATAAAAATGTACATTCCGCGCTATCTCCTTAATTACAGAGAGAGAGAGATACTTGGTGGATATTTTAATTAAAGAGTTATTAATTATTTGGGGCGGCGGTGGTTAAGAAGGCGGAATATTTTGGAAAGGCACGCCTTATATCTTGCATTACGTCAGTATAACATTTGTCATTGATGATTTATCAGTTTGGAGATTGTTTTATCAGTTTTCAAGTGCCCCACGTGTGTGTACATATACTTGAAATCGAAAATAATATGAGTTTGTGTCCAACTAGAATAATATTTTCGTAGCTTTTGAGCCGAGCCTTGGCATGAGTTTCGATTTTAGTTGAATTAACTGAACTATAAATTTATGTGGACGAGTCCCAAGCACAAACTTAGTAAAAGCATATTATCACACACAAAAGGTATTTTATGTTATAATAACATGATTTTTACAGAAAAAAAAACATTTAAAATTTATCTCCAAAACAAATCTCAACCATATTTAATTGTAAAAAATAATAATATTACATATTTTCCTGAATTTTTAAATGTTCATTATATTAACAAAAATAAACAAGAATATACCAAATGATAAAACCAATTACATAAAAAAGAAATTTCAATAATTACATTTTTACCACGTTTCATTTACTATTACTATTATAGGAAACGGAAACGAACAATGCGAAATTACTACTAAAAATGGAAGAACGCCATTGTTTTTCCGTGGTCCTTATTACTGTGGTCAATGCAGGGCTCCGGCATTCCAGCTGTACCTACTTCTACGTTTTACTAGCTTCTTTGTTTTTAGTTGCGCGCAATAACCAGTGCTCAATAATTTTGCTAACGAGAAGTCTGTATTAGCGGAAAGAAAAATACATTGTAACTTCTACAAGTTATATTTCGAAGGGAGAAGTTTGACGTGATTTACTATCCGAGTTCATATTTTACGTTTAGTTCTTTAGAATATGAATAAAACTTCAATTTTATGTTACATGTCATGTGTCGCATTAAAATGGCACTAAAAATCTATATTTAAGTTTCACGCTGCATCCCGCACACAACAAAGTAAGCAGAGGGAAGCTAGTGTTAAGTCACTGCGTTCTCCATTTTCCGCCAAATTTTGGTGGCATTGCGTGCGGAACTCAACGACCTCTGCGTGGAGACCAGAGCGAAGAAATGATAATATTAAATATTTCATTTCTTCGAATGGGAATCGAACCCATAACCAGTCGCGTTTACAGTCACACGTTGTGCCCCTTCAGTACCACTGGTCTCTGTTATATGTTTTGCTATATATAATTAATTTTGTAAATTTGTACCCACACGTACGGTTATGTGCAAGGTGTTGCAGGCTGTCTAACTGGAAACTACGGTACATTAATATCCCTACATTTTAATAGGTATAAATTTATTTTTTTCTCAATTTTCCAATAAAATTCTCTTCGTAAAACGATTAGTCTACCGTAATTATCTGTGATGATTTTTACCGGTTTCAACCTTCCTCCGTGCTCGAACCTGTTTCAAGTTTAAGTTAAGGCGGAATACAGATGTGGTATGTCTACCATATAAAATTACGTTTATAGTATACAATAAATCCCATTTAAATTTCAACATTTAGGTGTAATTATTTCTTTTTTTCGATATTGTAAACATTTTGGAGGAAGTTGTAGTTTGGAACTATTAAAAACATTATTTGATCTATTTTCAATCTTCAATTTAAACTTCAATTTAAAATACGTGTGTATATCTTATAAAAACACTATCACGTCGTATATTATAGGGAACGTATAGTATTACCAACAAATTAACCTACCCCACGAAAAAACACCTTTTTTTCAATTTTACACCTTCCGTATTACCGGTTGGAATCGTTTCAACACAACACAAACCCTGCACCATTAGCAATTGTGTTATCTGCGGGTAGATGCCTTCCAACAAAGAAGTTTTTATTGCATTTCATTCACCACCACTGCAGGAACTCCTCACAATGGCCTTGACAAATTTCATCCGCGTATCAATATCACAGTGCCGACTATTAGGCCAATATTTATGTCGTGTTGACGCGTATTGTGTCCAACATCTGTTACTGCTATTGGAAAATCATTTTACAATTGCAATTTTGTTAAATTTCATGTAGCATTTTTGGTACTGACCTTGTTTCAATTTATTGGAGCTTTTTCATATTTTTTTTATGCTTAAACTTTTTTATTATTAAATTTTGTGTGAAATAGTTAGATAATGTAAAAATAACAATTATACTTGTTATTTTAACAGAGTATTTCAGTCTATTTTGTAAGTAAATAGCTAAAAGCGTAGTTCATACGTTGTTTAAGAATTTCTTCGCTGGAGAGAGCTGAATGCGAAACGAGCTGTCGTAAATATAAAGTACATATTAAATATAACAACAGCCTTAATAAAAAGTTTCATATCTTTAACAATTTCAGTATGTACTAAAATCGACTCTCGACCCTATACACTAGCTAGCAACTATTATCATTATTTCATCTATGTTAGTAATTCCTTAATAGAGGGTGTTTGTGCACGGATGCTACGGATTATATCCACGTTAACACCCTCTAATGGATCGGGTTTTATACTGATGCACAAAATGTCTGATTCAATGGATTCTTTTGATAGAAGAGATAAATAACAATGACATAAAATTTCCTATCGAATAATAATCGATTTAATATGGTGACATTTACGTGTGTAAGTTTAGGTTAGACTATTTTTCAATTGACTATTTTATACGTGCCAGGTCTCTAAAAGAAATGTTATATTTTTAAATTCTATAACAAGCAAGCATGTATTCGTATATTTAATTTAAAAAAAATAATTTCACTTTGTAAGATTTGAACTTAAAAATCATTGCTCTCAGTAGATGAACGTAGAACGTCGCCCTTTACGACATTAACATACATAAATAATAAAAAATATGTGATTTGATGAATCAATTATATCTACGAAATAAAAATATGGGTTGTTATTTTCAGTTAGACTATTTTCAGAAAAATTTAAAATTATATAAAGATCATTTGATATTTTTAAATTGAATAAGAAGTAAGTTACGTTATCACGCATTCGTGAGCTATTTTCCTTTTCCTCTTATTACTGTTGAACGGCTGCACGCAACAAACCTTAATTATTGTTTTGAACCAGTGAAATGTACGGAATCTACCAAAAAAGATTTTTATGGCCTTCATAAAATATCAAAAGTATAATTAAGCCACTTGGTGTATACGAAATTGACTAAAGTGTTCATTTATTGCTACGTTTTAATTTTTTCGTTAAAAATTTGCAGCCTATATAACTATACATATACATACCCTTAAAAAATTGTTGTTTTTTATCCATTTTTGATTTAATTTCTTCAATACGTAATTTTTTCTTTATCTTTAATGTTTTTTTCGTTAAGTTATTTATATCCTGAAACCTATTAAATTATAGTAGTAAAAGTATTTTTAAATTAAAATAAAAGTATTACACAATAGCATTAAGAATTGAGTTGATAATTTGACGTCCGTCAAGACACTATGGTATTTTAACGTTTTCTGTTGTTCGTTTTTCTACTTCAACAAAGTTTACTGCGTTCATTTATCATGAACGGTTGGGAATGCTTGTTTAATTTGTATTCGTGGATTCTTTTTTGTTGCCTCGTCCCTATATTTGGGTATATGGTGAATTTCTAACATGTTATCACTTGTTTTGCTTCAAGCTGTATCCCGCTTGTAACAGGGTAGGCAGAGTCTTTTCGAGGTATTGCGTGTTGAATTGCGGAACTCAACGCCGGGATTTTTACCTTGGTGCCAGAGCGAAGAAATAAAAATATTAAATGAGTGGGATTCGAACCCATAACCTGAATCGATTCCAGTCACACACTTGTGCCCCTGCGCCACCATTGGCCTCCTCATTGCTGTTACATTCTATCATCGTTATACAAATATCAATGAAAGACGTTATAATGACGTTAAAACATCTCCATACGGATCAAAGGATAACTAAGCAATATATATGTATGTAAAATTTATAGTACGTCAGGTGCAAGACGATAAAGTTTGCTCTGAAGTGTTTGAATATTTGTTCTGGGCACACAGACCAGACCTAAAGTCAGCTAACTTGAAAGCTCTCGTGCCCGCTCTGGAGATTAGAATCGGTGATTGTAAGGTTCCGGATTTGTGCACTGAATTATATTGAATAAGCTTAAAGCTGATGCAAGATGTTTATTTTTGTTGATAATTAAATAGAAAATGCTTTATTGATT